>JAJIBD010038220.1:32500-193568 GCA_021461705.1 Cryptotis parvus | reverse complement strand
TGTCTGAAGAATGTTATCTACACAATGGAATACTATGCAGCTGTTAGGAAAAATGAAGTTATAAAATTTGCCTATAAATGGATGGACATGGAGAAGATTATGTTGAGTGTAATTAGCCAGAAGGAGAGAGACAGATACAGAATGACTGCATTTATTTGCATAACATAAATATATATGTACATATTATGATACCAATATCCAAGGTCAAGTGAAACATATATCAGGAGGTCTTGTCAAAGGTGGAAATTATCACAAACATGTGGAGGTCAGAGGCTAGGTAAGACAGAAAATGGAAGTGTGCTAACAATTGTCGAGGGTACTAATGCCAACCTAGAACTGAGCATTAAATAGAGGCAAAAGGATGCACATGACAACCCTTTAATGTATGTTCTGTAATCCATATTCTGGAGGGTAAGGAAAAGAGAAAGAGAGAGAAAGGGAAAGAAATAAAGAACCTGCCATGGAGGCGGGCTGGGGGAGAGGGGAGGGAACTGGGGACGTTGGTGGTGGGAGATGGGCACTGGTGGAGGGATGGGTGCTGGAACACTGTATGACCAAAACCCAAGTATGAACTTTTTAATTGTATATCTTTGTAATTGTAAAAATAAAAAAAATTTTAAAAAAAGAATGAAACGTAGAGCAATAGGGTGAATATGTAGCACAAATATGGTATATGACGTTATAAAACAGACAAAGGGAATTATAAATGCATACTGTTTTTAACCTAAATAAATTCATTTGTCAGGAGGAAAAAAGAATTTTGATTCAAGGTTTTAAGGACTAGAGCTCTTCCTTAGATAGGTAGGAGTTAAAAATGCTATTTTTTAAAATGTAGAGTATCAAATAAATCATAAATAGGTAGAGCCTTTATGTTGCCCAAAATTTATTTGTCTTTGGAGATATGATATCTGTATATAAATGTATTTATTTATCTCTCTATTTAGATGTGATATGATAAATAGATTATAGATAATAGATGAAATAGTCTTATGCTATTTTAAAAATGAACCAGAAATAATAAGTCTATGTAATAGAACCTCAAATGCAACACTAAAATATATATATATTAAGCTTAAAAATATATATTCAATGCGTTTTATATAAATTATTAAAATGGTGTCCTAAATCAATATTAAAATTGTTATATAAAAAGACTTCTTAAATGTTGCAGATTTGTACTACATAATATCAAAAGGCTACTTATATCTAAGATTAAGATTTGCAATGTTTTGTTATATCTTTGTAAACCTAAAATACAGTTTCTATTTGTCAACTATTTATTTTTATTTATTTTTTTTGAGGGGGGCCACCTGGCAATGCTCAGGGGTTTTTCCTGGCTCTGCACAGGGAGTCACTCCTGGTGACTCACTCCTGGAGTCACTCCCTGGTGCTCAGGGGACCATATGGGATGCCAGGGATCAAACCAGGGCTGGCATGGGCTGGCCGAGTGCAAGGCAAACACTCTACCCGCTGGGCTATAGCTCCGGCCCCATGTCAACTATTTATTTTTAAAAAATTATTGTTTTTATGCCAAAGTGATTTAAAAGTAATAAAAAGTTAAACAGAATCCTAAATAAGTTTTAGAAGTCTTCAGACATTAAAAGTCAATTGAATAATAAAAGGGTAAGGTTTAGTGTAAATTAGAACTTTGGAAAATTTCTCAGTGTAATGTTATTCTTTTGGTAAATAAGCATCTAACATCTCTGCTGGGAGAAATTGTTTATAATGGAGGGAAAACTCAACAGTGTATATTGTTAAATCTCCATGATTTCTCAACTTTCCTGAGAACCTAAAAGCTCTTAAAATTGTTTAAAAATTTAATATTTCTAAGTTTAAAAATATTCACATATGTATTCTGTATTTACTAATATTTAATATATGTAAGTAAATCCAATGAGCTGAGTATTTCTTTAAATTTGATGTGATTCTTAAATTATCATTTAAATTAACTAAAAGTTGTTTCAGAAAATTGAATTCAAATAGCAGCTAAAATAAATCTGAAGATTGTAATTGTCATTTTCCTCTTTCTTTTCCTGCAAAATAGCCGGAGGTATTTAATATGTGTCCTTATTTAAAAATAAGTGTTTCATATCTCTCTTTGTATAATATGTTTAATGGATTAAAAAAAAGCATTTTGAACTCACTGTCTAAGAAATTATCGTTATGTTTCCTCAGACCAGACATTGTGACCACACACTTGTGATTGTTGCCCCATACTTAATTCCATCAAATGTGATGGGATACCTGGTACATCAGTATACCCAGGCTTAGAGATAATGCCATGCAGTGATTGGCTTTATGTCTATGTCTCTGAATCATGGCTGACACAGCCAGCAGAAGTTCATGGGCATGGCCCTCTGGAGGAAAGAGGTGGGGAATGGGCCCCCCAACACCATCTCCACGAGAGCCCCATGACTTTAGCCTCCGAGACCCATGGTCTGCCAAATTTGGCCTAGTCACTGTAATGAATAATAAAGAGTAACCACTGAATTGGAACAAAGTGCATTCGCTTTGATTTCCCTGTTAGCCTATATACCGATGGACACCCGGACCATCTAGCGTATGATTAAATACACCCTAGACACTGGCTCTTAATGAATCTTCAGGTCATCTCAGATTGGATATTTTTAAAGATTATAATGATTTACAGAAATTCATACACTATCAGTATTACCAGGATTTCACCAGAGTTACAGAAACTAAATTCACTACCTTGACACACTATGTTAAAGGCACATTCTTTTCCTTCAGTAGGTACACTAAATATTTGAAATAAATATCAGTAACACTGTAACAAACCTACGCCTTATTTATACTGTCTTCTTAAAGTTCAGTCCAAGAGGCAGACCAATATGAAATGTATGGAATTAAACAGAATTGAATGGAATGAGTTAAATATATATATACATATATACAATATAATACATATATATATATGACTATGCATTTGTTAGTAGTATTAGAATGCAGACTTCTGAAAAAAATTCCAGTAAAGCTTTCACGAATATGAGAATTCTGAGAGGCAATGACCTTAGGGCGTGCGTGAAAGTGCCATTTTAGAAGTCCATGGAATTGTTAGTCTTCTGTTTCTACTCCTTGAGTGAGTTTGCTCTAAAATATCTCTTAGTATGCTTGCGTCATTTTTTGAACTGCAAAAAGAAGCTGTATGGAATTGGAAGATGAAGTGTCTAAAGGAGAACAATATAAATTGAAATTAGCAGGTCACCCTGTACCTTTCAGACTCTAACCAACGGCAGTCAGAGGAGATTCCTCCTACTCCTTTCCCTTGAAGGTACTTCTGATCACCTAATCTGACCTGGGAAACCATGTGTTGTCATGTGGTGAATAAGTTTGACACAGACTTGAACTATCTATTTAAAAATGCATTTCTAGAATGCATATTTAGAAATGAATTCTAGAGCAGTAATATTACATATCACAAAGGATTCTAGAGCAGTAATATTACATATCACATATTATGATTAACTATAATATGTCAATATAGTATTAATATTAACATATGATATAAAGATATTTGCTTACATGAATGCCTTCATTGATCAGAAAGTTACAATATAAAAGTAAATTTCTTATTTTATGCCTTGATACAATTTGGAAAAATAAAAATGGTATGGTCAACTTTCCTTAATAATTATAACAATATTTCTTTGTCATCATTAAGCTTCCATATATGAATTAGTTTTCTAATTAAAGGCAATTAAAATCAAGAGAAAATACTATAAAAGTTATATTATCAGTAAATTTATTTTAAAAGTACTGATAAGTAGAGGTTAGAGAAATTTTTGAAAGAAATAGGAAAACTTCAGAGCCTAATAGAGTCACTGATTATTTATTTCACTGAAGGCATTCAGAGAGCACTATAAAATGTTTCAAATGCATCATGGTATTTGATAGTCGGTATAGAATGGCTGGTAGTTAGACTGGTATTTACTGACTGTTTCTTAGTCCTCAAGCTATTTATTTCATTGGAATTAAAATTGTACATTAGATGAGATAACATACATGTTAAAGTGCGTGTTCTAACGTGAAAATTTTTAACTCTTGCACTGCATATGTTCTCATGCACATTGCCAGGAGTGATTCCTGAGTTCAAAGCACCTCCAAGTATGGTCCCCAAATAAAACAGTAAAGAAACAAGGCTTAAAATTTAAATAACTATATAAGAACTATCGAACATGTTTGTCTTATATATATATATGTGTGTGTCATCTATCTATCTATCTATCTATCTATCTATCTATCTATCTATCTATCTATCTATCTATCTATCTATCTATCTATCTATCTATCTATCTATCTATCTATCTATCTATCTATCTATCTATCTATCCTCTATCTATCTATCTATCTCTGTCTGTCTGTCTATCTGTCTGTCTGTCTGTCTGCCTGCCTGCCTGCCTGCCTGCCTGCCTGCCTGCCTGCCTGCCTGTCTGTCTGTCTGTCTGTCTGTCTATTTATTCCTCTATCCGTCTCTCCGTCTATCCTTCTATCCATCTATCAGTCTGTCCATCTATCGTTTGTATCCTTGTATCCGTCTATCGTCTATCCATCTATCCGTCTTTCCGTCTATCCATCTATCCGTCTATCTGTCTATCCATCTATCTATCTATCCCGTCTATCCGTCTGTCTACCTGTCTATCTGTCTACCTGTCTACCTGTCTATCTGTCTGTCTATCTGTCCTATCTGTCTATCCATCTATCTATTACTCATATTTTGAACCTATTCATTCATGTTGCCATCATATATGTAGAGGTGATGGATAGTTTGTGCAAAGAAGTCGCAGTATAATGGAGAGGCAAGAAAGAGAGAAACCATGATTAAACATCTTGCACTTTTGATATGTTAGACATAGTGGCAATCTATAAAGCACATCCACAAGAAAGAAAATCAGTATATTAAATTTATGACCCAGGTGCCTTTATAGACAATGTTTTATTTGTTCTGTTAGTCTTTGTTTGATGTGTCTAATTACAGAAAAGGATTGCATTTAAGAAAATAAACAAGAGCAAAAAATGTTTTGGTCAATAGATTTCAAATGCTTCACATTGTTAAAGTGATGTTTTAAACATTAGGTTTACATGGTAACCAAGGCTGTGATGTCTATTTCTGTCCTACAAATACTTGCAAAGTTAATTTACTAAAGGATACTTGTTGAACAGAGTATTTGAGGATTGCACTTCTAACTGTATTTGTTTTTTATTTATTATTTTACCATCATTTCCCCCCCACTTTTTTACCCCCCCTCACATTGCTGTGTTGATTAAAGGAAATTGTGACTTGAAATAGCAGTATTGCTATTTTCTGTTTCTGTTTCAAAGAAATAGAAAATATCATTTCTATTTATTTTCTAAGAGGATTGAAATGTGAGAGATGACAAGGAATCTGTCCAACTTGCTTTTTATATTCTGCAGCTGCATATAAACATTATGTTATGGAATCTAACTATAACCCATTGTAATGCTATTTCCAAAACAATTTTCATTGCCGTCTATCTCAACTATATATACATCCTTATTCCTGGCATGCTCAGGGATGAATGAGAGAAATATAGCAAAACTATAAAACACGGGTTAAATAGAAACACACCAATATATAAAATAAGTATGAAACAATAAATCTTCTGAAGTTGGCTTTCTTGCTAGCAATAGACCTCAGTTGGAACCAGAGCTTCACATGTTTGCTGAGCACCTCCAGGAGTCATTTCTGAGCACAGCACAGGAATAACTCTTGAGCAGTACCAAATGTAGTTCAAACTGTCCCCACCTTCAGAATGACTATTATCTTGGACTAAGGGTTCTTGCAGTGTATGACAAATAGTTAAAAAATGTAAAAGCACACATTTTATTTAGATTGACATAAGCCTTTTCTTTAGATGAATCTTTTTCAAACTTTATATGGGTTCATTAATGTAGTCCTGGGATTACTAACCTGACTTTGATCTAATTCCCTGGGTTCTTTCTGTACAATGCTTTGGTATAGGTTTCTGTGACCAAATATTTTAATTGGTTTTATATCTGAATCCATCCAGATAGTAGTATCAGGTTTTTTCTTTTTGCTTTAACAAACACCAGATTAGAATTATGTGAAAGTTTTTACATAGTTTGATTGTATATTAAATCAACATTCTCTGAGTGCGATAGAAAAATGCTCCCTAGCAGAGATGCTTTCACCAAATCTGTTGAAGTTTTGAGAAAAACGTAAACAGCTGGCAACAGATTTGTGCTCTGCACTTGGGATATTAAAATGTGTTCTTAAAAGAGAGATTTGTATTACCTGATATTATATTAAAGATGAAGAACTAAAATTAATGACCCATTTTTATGAAAAACTAGAAAAATACAAGATAAAACAATAATAAGTAGCAATATAGAGTTTTAAAAAGACAGAATGAGATTGTAGAATCAAGATTCCCAAAATTATTTGAAAAGAACAAAATTAGAAAAGCATTTGCTTTTCTGGTGAAGGAAAAGAGACAAACTCAATGACTAAAAAATCATCAGAAAAGAGGAGCATTACTAGTGACCTTATAAAAACAGTAATTACAAAAATATTTAGGGAAGCCATGAACAACTATATAAAGCAAATTCCATCACTAGAATAAAATAAAAATTATTCAAAATGTACAGTCTGCTAATGGTAATAATTAATATTAAACATTTTATACTCTCCAAAATAAAAGAATAGCACTATCTAACTCATGCTATGGAGGCAAAAATTTTCATGAAATCAAAAAATTCTTCATAAAAACAAATTTTTACAGGCCACTGATGATGTTAATATAAATGCAAACTTCTCAACACAATGTAAGGAAACTGATCCCAGTAACATTACAAAATATTATTTATGAGTAAAGAAAATTTGTCAAAGAACACAAGCTTCAAATTTACTCAACAGCTAAAGAAAAAAATATTTAAAAACATCCAAACATAGAGTTTTTCATTATAGAAAGTAAAGATGTGGAAAAAAATAGATCTTAAAAAAAGTTAAAACCCATATTGATGTCATGTTTATTACAGGAATACTGTAAGCTTTAATCCTAAGGCCAAAAGTAACAAATATAAGATAAATGTGTCTACCTTTTTCACTGCTTTTCAGCATTGTAATGTAAATCTAGCCAAAGAAATTAAATAACCCAAATAAATAAACACATCAAGTTGGAGAAGTATAGCTATTTCTCTTCATAGATGACATCATTATGTTATGACTATATACTCTGAAAATAACCACAAAAATCCACTATGTTTTAAAATTAATGAAGCTCAGCAAAATTACTGGCAATAAAAACAATACAAACTCGATTTCTAGGGGAGGGCTTCAGACATACTTGCCAGTGTTCAAGGACAATTCTGAAGTTATACTTAGGAGTGACCCGTGGCAGTGCTCAGGGGACTATATTGTGCCAGAATTAAATCAGCCATTTGTAAGGCAAACCTTTACTAGTTCTCTGCCATGCACTCAACCCCCAATCTATATCAACTTGTTTGTATATATTTACATGACCCATAAAAAATTAAGATATAAAGCAACTGTAATAGCATGGGGAACACATTTTAGGATTAAACCAGAAAGTGGATACTTGTACATTAAAACTCAGTACATTAACAGATACTATAAAAGAACTAAAATAGAAAAAATGATCCAAAAAATTACACTGTGGATTAACGTCCTTATTATTATTAAGCTGTCTGTCAGATATTATAAAATAATGAGCTGACTCAATATGGTATACATGCATAATTGTGTAGGTAGACAGAAAGATAGAGAGATTGAGAGACAGACTGACACATAGATAGACAGACAGATAGACAGATAGATAGACAGACAGACAGACAGACAGACAGATAGACAGATAGCCAGACAGATAGACAGATAGATAGACAGACAGACAGACAGAGATGGACAGACATACATAGAGATAGATAGATAGATAGATAGATAGATAGATAGATAGATAGATAGATAGAGAGATACAGAGATACAGAGATACAGAGATAGAGAGAGATAGAGAGATAGATTGATAGACAGACAGACAGACAGACAGACAGACAGACAGACAGACAGACAGACAGATAGATAGATAGATAGATAGATAGATAGATAGATAGATAGATAGATAGATAGATAGATAGATAGATAGATAGATAGATAGATAGAGAGAGAGAGAGAGATAGAGAGAGATAGATCATTTTTAAGCAGGGGCTGTACAGTGAGTAGAACATCTGCTTGCATGAGACTTAGATGGGTTCTATCCCTGCATCCCACATGGTTTCTGAGCTCCACCATAGTTATTTCTGAACACAGAGGCAGGAGTAAGCCATGAGTATAGGTTGGTGTACCCCCCCCCCCTGCTATGTCCCCTACAGTCACCAAAGTTAAAGATTTACAACTAAAATTCACGTCATTTGTCAGTGATCCAATATATTTGAAATGTAAAACTGCAGAGTTATTTTGTGTACTTTTACTTAGCAATTCTAAAATTTACTGTAAAATTCGAACTTTCAACTAGTTTTATATTGGCAGGGCAGACAGATCAATGCACTTTTTTGACTGTGTAAGAAAAGTCTTATTTTCCAGTAGTCAGCTCTCAGAGTTCCTTTTGGCAAAGCTCTGAAGACAACAATCGGTCCGGTTGAAGTGCAACAACCCTACCTGATCCAGGGCATGGCGGTGACAAGGCAGCTCCAGGATAATGACATTTCCCAGAAATTAGCATAGATTAATGATTGGCCCAGTTTGGGAACATGGAATGTTGACAGCTGTGGAATCTAGGACAAGAAGCTTTTGTTTCTGCTGATAGACCCTAGAGACCCCATACCAGTGCCCCTCCATGTAACTATTAACCTAACCTTCAGCCTCCCTCCCACCACCTGCCATTGTCCCATGCATGCTGCATTGCTTTACCCTATATTAGTTTACAATTCACCCCTTGATAAGGTTGTCTTCAGTGCCATCAGCCTATAGTCCTGTCTATTGACCATCAGTCATGGACTACATCAGAATCAGCTTCATGAACCCTGGTCATAGATGCAGCCAGACAATATCTGCCAGCTATTTCTGCAATGATGTCATTCACTTGAAAAAAATATAGATTTTGTTCCCCATCCCCGCTACAAATGGTGCTTGGAAATTATACATGCGAAAGAAGTTGGACTGATGTACCTAATTCGTACAAAAAATCTCGCTTAAGAATTTAAAAACAAATATAGGAGTAATGTCATTTTACATTTTTTTGAAGTTTTACCAATTTTATTAAGGAGGTCTTAGGAAAGGGGAAGGAGGAGGGAATGTGAGAGAGAGTAACGCACTCAAGGGGAAGGAGGGAGAGTGAGAGAGAGTAACACACTCAAAGGGAGAGACGCGGGCTGCTCCAAAGACGGAGAGCCTGATTTTACGTTTTTAATAGTCTCTTTTTAAAAATATTCCTTTTCAAAAAGTATAAAAAGTATTACTTCAACAACCATAAAACAAATCACTGAATTATAATATGTATCATCTCTAATGTGTATATATAAATGGGCAAAAAGGTTAAAAAGGTTGCTAAAATCCATGAAAATCAAAATGGCAAAATACTATTTTATACAAACTTAAACGTTATAATAAAAACAACAATAATTATAGCATGAATATTGATGACTACGAAACAATATTTCAGATGTGTGAAAAGTGAAAATAATGCATTTTCACTTGAATGCACAATGCAGAAAACTTTATATCTTTAGATGAATGGCTAGAGATGTACTTTACATCTACACTGGAGCATTACTCATATCTAAAAACAAGTAGAGAAATTTTTCCATTTGGGACAGTGTTGTCTGTTTAATCTTTAATCCACTGCAGTAAGTAAAACACAGCATTAAATAAAGATGAATATATATTGTTGTACTCATGTATAGTGCAAATATAATAAAATTGATAGGTGGTATAGAGAGGTGGGGTGGAGTAGACAGAATGAACACAGGGACTAAAAACTACAAAATTATATTGACAAAATAAGTATGGAGTTTTAATATACAGCAGATGTTAATGTACTTTCCTGCATTTTTTCAAAGTTACTAAGAATAAATCCTAAACCTCATCAAGAATGAGGCATATATCTCAAGTGGTAAAACAAATGCCTTTGACATTGCTTTACTCAGCAATATTCTGCTCTCCTGATGGGTGCGTGTCAATCTATCCCTGATAAATCTCTAGTAGACAACAATAAGAATGAAAAAATTCTCAATTGGAAACCTGGGCTGAACAGACAGTAGAGTGGGTATGACACTTACCTTGCATGCAGTTGACCAGAGCTTGATATCTTGCATTGACGCTAGTACTCAGAAAACCACTAGGAGCAATCCCCGAGCACAGAACCAGAAGGAAGCCCTGAGCACAGCCAGGAGGGTCAAAAAAATAACACACAAACATCACACACACACACACACACACACACACACATAAAATAAATAAGGAAAACAGAACAAATGCATTTCTGGGGAGTCTTCCAAACAGTGCTTAGGTTACAGGAGAGGTCACTCCCGGTGGTGTGATCTCTTAGTCATAACCCTTTGATTCACTGCAGGTCTGACCCTGGAAGGTAGTTTATCTTGAACACTCAGCCAGCAGTTCTGATGATCATGCAATCTACACCTTGTAGTACAAGGCACGCCATGCAATATTCAGTACATCATGCTTGTCAGTTCTGTGCATTAAGCAAATTATTTCTCTGGCCCTGTAAGTAAAATTCATGCATTATAATATATATATATATATATATATATATATATATAATCTGTATGCTGTACATTTGTAGCCAATGCAATGTGAATATTAGCTACACTCCATAAAAATAAGAAACAATAACATAATTTAGACAGCAAATTTTATGACATGTCAATTTTATATGACAAATAAAATATCACTTTTACTAAAATTTCTCCTCATTGAAATTTCAGGTTGCAAAGTCCATGTTCTTCACACTTTCCTCTAGCTAGTCTAATAGATATACACCATATAACCGCTATTGTTTTATTAAACTGATCGATAAGAGCCCTTTTCCTTCACGTATTGATTTCACACTCCCCACTTGACTTGAAATCCCCCTAGTTACTAATTACTCCAAAGTTGTCCAAGATTTAATCCACAAGTCAAAAAAAATCACTCAAGTTATACTAATTTATTTGTAGTTTACTGTAAGGGCTTTGATAAATATATCTCTGTAGTATATTTTCATTATTTTTAAGAATGGCTTTTGACCTAATTTTCTTAGAGAAATCTGAGGTCCAGAAAGCATTTGACTACATCAACACACCATTCTTCAAATATACACATTATTATTCTGCATTTCTCAACTTACCTTATATGTTATCTACTAATCAATTTGCATGAAAAGTTAATAAATAAACTTGTGAAGGATATATTTTAGATACGCTGTAATAAATATCTAAATGATGAGGCTCAGTGATGCTAAAATACAAAAAATATATTAAAAATATTTTAAAAAATCCTTCAGTAAAACATTTTCTAAATTTCATTTGGGTTTGCTTTTATGAAATCCCTCTAAAGTATTCTTTTTTTGCCCTTTAAAGTATTCTTAAAACAAAATCAAAGATGTTTTATTTCCTTATGTTATTGTAAAATGTTTGATACTCTTGGGTCATACATTCATTTCTGAGCCCACAGAAGATTGATTTTGCCTTATATATTCCACGAAAAATATGTCTGTTACAGCAAACTAGTCTTCTAATCTGCTTTTAAAAGTGAAAATTTTAAGTCGAGTTTATATTGAATCAAATGAACTATTTTATTTATTTTTACTTTCACTATTATTTTTAGCGCTAGTCCCCCTTAGCACCCATCGATGGTTTAAGTGTCATCTGAATGACTGCAGTCTCAGCACAAATCTGAGTTCTGTTCTCTCTCGCTGGCATTTTCATCTGTCTATGTGTTCTTTCCTAGATCTCATACTTCTGACTTCCCAGCAATTATTGTAACTCACATAGAGCCAAAATCTCTCCTAAAATTATGTTTAATGCCACATTAATCCCTTAAACATCCAATAAAGCATTCTTAATGGAGAAAGCCACAAAGATAGAAGGTAGTTTAATGTTTGCCTTGTGATGGAGTGAGGGAAAAATTAGGAGCTTGGTATTAACTCCTAAAAGGAACTATTGATTTTGTTATTTTATACACAGCATTGTAAAGATACCTAAACTACAGACCTGAGAACTTTAAATTGGACAAAACGAGGGCTGAGGAGATAGCTCAAGTGTTAGAGCACAAACGTAGTGTGTAAAACTCTGGGCTTGACCTAGGACCTCATGATTGTTCCAATCACTGCTAGGGTGGTCCCTGTGCTCTGGAGCATCAATGCTTCACTGTACAGACATGAGCACTCAGCCCCTGGGCCCACGTGAGGAGCAAAGTTTAATCTTTTACCTCTGATGGTGGCCTTGAGTTCCTACCCGCACTGCTGTAGGTGATCCTTAAGCAATAATAAACAGTCATTAAGTAATAATGGACAATATGGTTAGATAGGAAGTAAGCAATCTAAATATAAATAGCTATGTATACACGTATTTCAAGTATCATTTGCATAAGGAAATAGATGTGCTTAGGCCTAATGTGTGCCGAAAAATGGCTTTCGGCAATCAGAAGAAGACCTGGTAAGTTTACTAATGACTGAAAGAAGGGTAGGGGAAATAGAGTGGGTGAGGAACGTGCTTTGCAGTTAGCTGACTGTGATTGGATTCCCAGCACCACACACGGTTCTCTGAGCTTCCCTAGATGTGACTAATGAGGAAAGAGCCAAGAGTAAGCCCTTAGCATTGCTGGATATGCCCCCAAATAAACAAACAAACAAGCAAACAAAAACTGAATAAAAACTTTTATTGTGTAGAGGTGGGATTCTGGCAATAGCTTGTCTGTAGTCATGTAGAAAATAAAGCCTTTATTTGATCAACCTGCACTGGAAGTAAATATTTAGATATATTGGATACTCTTTTGGATAATACTCATTTCAGAGATATTCATGCATACTAGTATTTATAATTAGGTGTTAATGGACTTTCGTAGGTAAGATAATTTCTAAGAAAACACATAAAATCATCACTTTTTAAAAAGAATTAAGATGCACTGAAGGATACTAAACTCTACCAAGTCAATAAGTGTTGACATTCAAATGTTTTATTTAGTAACTATAGAGTTCCCTAGTGAGCAAATGCTGAAATCTTATAGTCAAGAGGGATTAAATTCAATTTGCTATTCTGTATTTTCAATGTGTAGAACAGTCGTAGCTCTAAGAAGTCATAGTAGGGGATGGAGTGACAGTACAGTGGGGAAAGCAATTACCTTGCATGCGGCCAAACCGTGTTCAATACCTGGCATCTGATATGGTTCCCCGATCACCATCAAGAGTAATTCCTTAGTGCAGAGGCAGAAATAACCCCTGATAATTTCTGTGTGTGAATCAAAAAGCTATAAATAAATAATCACATAAATAAATACATAAATAAGAAAGAAGTCATGGCATTTTTAACATTTCATTAAAATATTTACTTCACAAACTACTCCAGTATGAAAAATACTAAAGGAGTCTTAGAACATGCCTCTTTAATAATTGATTGACACATCAAGTGGTAATTCCTGTGCATCTTTCTATGTAAATCAGACATTCATCTTTAATTATAGAAAGCCTTTACTTAAGAGTCACACATATATAATTTTATCTATATGGATAGATGGTAATTTTATATTTATTTCAAATTCATGAAGCCTTCTATAAAATGAGAGGCAATTAAGTTTTATGGATCTACTTTACAATCCTATAGTTAACAATATTGTATTAAATGCTTAAAATGTTCCAAAGAATTTTGGTATCATATTCTTTCCATTAAAAAATTTGTTAAAACTATGATACATTAGAAATGTGAGAGAACTATAACTTCTCAATTTAGCAAGGGATTTTATCAGTCCTAAAAACATTCTCAAGGAAAATAGTAATATCTCAAAGACAAGAGTGAATTGCTGAGGAATATCATGTCTTATAACCTTATGAATTGAAGAAAGAAGATTGACTAGTTAAGCTAATGACTAAAACAGTGTCTTTACCATACTCAACTCTTTAAAGATAAGCATATGTCCTAGTGTTATATTTTGGCCTTCAGTATCATAAACAGGACCCATTTGGGTTCAAAAGTCTTCAAGTTCAAGAGAATACAGCTAAGATGACAGATCAATGTTACTTAATGTGTCCTGACTTAAAGGATTATAATTTATAATAAAGCAGTATTTAAAGGACCCATATCTGGGCTCTATGAAACAAAATAAATTAAACATATGTTCACAAAATAATGTATAACCCATCATTTAAAACCATGAAGACACTTAAGTATATACAAAATTATGGAAGACACTTAATGATGCTGTTAAAGAAACTTGAAATCAAAAGTATTTGCATACTCATTTTCATCAGAAATTGTTCCAATTGGGCTACTCTGGTCTTAGATGCCAGACAACTTGAAATTGATTATATTGGCAAGAGTATTGACTGGGAAAGTAAAGACAGTGATGTAGTGATCAAGCAATGCAACCATATTCTGAATTTTGATCGATGTATTAGTAATTTAGTTTTATTTTGGGACATATCTGTTGATTCTCAGGAATTACTCCTGGCTCTGTACTTAGAGTCACTCCTGGCAGGTTTAGGTGGTGGTATACTAAGTATAGAATGTTCATTGGTTTCGTGCAAGGAAGACATGCGATCATCTGTCCTAGGTTTCAGATCCCATCTATGCATTAGACTTACTAATTTTTTGTTTATGAAAATTCATCAGGATAGAACTTACATTTTTTGAAATTTCCTTTATATTTACTGCTCCATATATTTTTCTTCATTACTTGTAATGTATATAATTTACATTTAAATTAGCAATGTTTAGACTTCCTATTTAAGAGAATTAGCAATAATTTGCTAGATATAGTTATTCTTGCACTGAGAAACAAATTACAGCTACTATTTAGATAGTAATTTGATGGTATGTAACATTTTAAGATATAAAGCTCAGAGGCAAAGAAATACCTCAACAAAGTGGAGATATTAATCCTACATGTATTAATATAAATGATTATATTAATACAGTTTTAAAGGATGACTTCGCAGACATGGGGGCAGAGCTGCTACTGGCTCTGCCTGTGACCAGCTGCTCACGAGGCACCCGGGAGGGATGGTGGGTTCTAGCCCTGGCCCACCACCCCAGCAGAGCCTCGCAACGAGCCAGACGACCCCCACTCCATGAGGGCCTCCATTTTCCACATCCGGACTTCTCTCTCGTCAGACCTCCACCCAGGGACCAGCCTATCAGCGCGCCCGGCTCGTGCCGCTGCAGCCGCGCGGTTCATCAATAAATGCTGGACTTAGAGATGCCTACAAGAGTATGCTACCTGCACGGCAGAGCCTGGCAAGCTACCCGTGTTGTATTTGATATATATGCCAAATACCAGTAACAATTATAGACCTCATTCCAGAATGGATTGAGGCTCTTTATGTTCCTGGATCAAGCAGATGCCTTGGGCTCTACTAGCATGAGACAGGACATATGGAGATGTTACTGGGGCCCGCTCGAGCAAATCGATGATGAACGGGAAGACAGTGATACAGTGACAGTGAAAGGATGATTATATAAATAGAACATTATAACAAGCAAAGTCTAACATTCAACATACTAATATGCATTTTATAATCACTATCACTATCTTCCTGTTAATCATCTATTTGCTAGAGCGGGCACCAGTAATATCTCCATATGTCCCATCTCATGCTAGTAGAACCCAAAGGCATCTGCTTGCTCCAGGATCATAGAGAGCCTCAAACCATTATATTAGGTCACAGGAATGACCTAATATAAATGTTACTGGTATTTGGCATATCAGATACTACACGAGCAGCTTGCCAGGCTTGCTGTGCGGGTAGCATACTGTTGTAGTCACCTCCTAAATAAATCATTTATAGATGAACCGCGCTGCCACTAGCGGCCGCTGAAGCCTGGCTGTGATAGTCTGGTCTGCTGGGTGGAGTTGTGACGAGAGGGAAGTCCGGATGTGGAAAATGGCGGGCCCCATGCAGTAGTGGAGGGTGGTTTGGCTTGTTGTGAGGCTCTGCTGAGGTGGCAGGCCAGGGCTAGAACCCGCCATGCCTCCCGGGCACCTCACGAAGCAGCTGGGCACAGGGAGAGCAAGAAACAGCTCTGCCCCATGTCTGAGAGTCTCTGGTTCAGCATACCTGTGCCTGATTGAAAAGAAACTGCTGCAGGGGTGGGTGTGGATGATCCGGGCTGTGATAGTCTGGTCTGCTGGGTGGAGTTGTGATGAGAGGGAAGTACAGATGTGGAAAATGGCGGGCCCCATGCAGTAGTGGAGGGTGGTCTGGCTTGTTGTGAGGCTCTGCTGAGGTTGCAGGCCAGGGCTAGAACCCGCCATGCCTCCCAGGCGCCTCACGAGCAGCTGGGCACAGGGAGAGCAAGTAGCAGCTCTGCCCCATATCTGAGAGTCTCTGGTTCAGCATACCTGGGCCGGATTGAAAAGAAACTGCTATGTACATATATTATATGTATAATATATCTATTATACATTTGATAATAGATATATTAAAATTACCATATCAAATATTTTGGAAGGGTTCTTAATATTAATGCCTATGTATATTGTGGAAATATGAGAGAACTGAAAAGGAACACAAAGATTTTAGTAACATCTGTAATATTAAATTAACTAATAGTTAATGAATGTGACACTCAATTTCAAAAAAAAATGAAACACATATGGCAAAAAAATAGATTTTAAGTCATATATATAGCATACTGCTAAATGAAAGTAAAATAGTTTCTCTCACTTAGAACTACAATAATGGGCTTTAGAGATAATAAGTTACTTGTTTTGCATACAAATAATTTGTGTTTGATCTTCAGTATTACACAGTCTCGTGAGTACTGCCAGGAGTAATCCCTGAGCACAGAAATGTTGTTGCTTAGGAAATGCTTGTTAAGTCATAATTTTTGTCTGTGATATCTAACAATAAAAATATCTGATCTTTGTGAGGACCTGGTATGAATCTGAAATCTTTATTGTTAATATTGGCTTTATCTGACCCAACATTTACATTTTTTTCCTCAAGTATTTTGGGGCATGGAATTATCTATGCCACCTTGCTCAGAAGTGATTTGTCCAAAAGAAATAAAATCTCCTTGGGAATCTTGGAGGATATATTAAAACTCAAAGATAATAATGAAAATACTCTTTTTGTTACCAAGGAGGAAATAACACATTTCTGTCCGTTCAGTGTCCAAAGATTGCTTTTGAAATTCATACAGAACACTCAGCCTAAACAGTACCAAAGTGCTAAAGCATCAGTGCAAATTGTGCTAAATGCCAAAACAGATCAATGAACTTTGCGAAAAGAATGAGCTCGATCTAGCTTTCATGTTTTGGCAATTTGTTGTGACATTCAGTACTATTCTGTATTAGACATAGACATGCTCCATTGTAGTCTGAATAAAGTTTCAGTTTTCTGTAATTACCTTGACTATACCTGGGACCACAATTGGTAGTCATTATTAGGCTTAAACTTCATTCTGAAAATCAGAGTAGAGTCTGGGTCAAAGCAATAACACAGGGAACAGGATGTTTGCCTTGCATGTGGCTAACCTGGGCTGTATCCCTGGAATCGCCATATGGTCCTCCCAGCAAAGCCAGTAATTCCTGTGCGAAGAGCAAGGAATAACCCCTGAGTGCCTCCGGGTGTGACCCAAATAAATAAATATAAATAAATAGATATACATAAATAAAAAATAAATAAAAGTAAAAATCAGCTATAATATATTATAATATATCTGGTTTCTCCAGATCTGATTTTTACTTCTACTTGTGCCATAAACTGATAGAGGATAATTTATATTTGATGAAAGGACTATGCCCACGCAATTTTTTATTTTTCAAATTTTTTATATTTTTAAATATTCTATTATACCACAGATAGATATACAATTACATGATATTCATGTTTGAATTTTGGTTTTACAGTGTTCTAACACCCATCCCTCCACCCCTTCCCATTTCCCATCACCAATGTCCCCACCACCCTCCCTCTTCCCCAGCCTGCCTCCATGGCAGGTTCTTTATCTCCTTTCTTTTTTCTCTCTCTCTCTCTCCTTCTCACTTCCCTTTCTTACACATTGTAGATTATAATATATTTTAGAACATGATTGGTTCCACTAGTTTTATGTAGCGGGTCCAGACCACAAAAATGGCAGCTATTATGGTGAGCAAGTCTCATCCGGCTGCTTCTGAGGCCCTACAGAGTTGATGGGCCAACACCCAAAACCCATCTTGCCTCCTGGGAGCCTCATGGTCAGCTCAGCTAGGGAGAGCGGGATGGCAGCTCTCCCCATACTTCTGAGTCTCTGTATCATGGCCAAGACTGCCCAAGGCAGTTTGTGGGCGGGCCACCAGGCCTCTGGGAGAGGTCAGAGAGGGGGAAGGGGTATCCCAGCTCCATCTCCAGGAATGCCTGGTGACTTCACCTCCGAGAGCCACCTACCTGGGCTTGAACTTGACTGCTCTGAGCTGCTCTTGAGATCAGTGTCTCTCTTGCGTGGGTTCTGATTAACTGTGGGGTCCGGAACATGATAATGGCAGCTATTATGGTGAGCAAGTCTCATCCGGCTGCTTACAAGGCCCTACAGAAGTGATGGGCCCACTCCCACAACCCATCTTGCCTCCTGGGAGCCTCATGGTCACCTGAGCTAGGGGAGAGCAGGATGTCAGCTCTCACCCGTGAGTCTGGTCTCTCTCTTTCTTTCTATCTCTATTTCTGTCTCTGTATTTCTCTCTCTTCTACACCTTGTGACTTGCCTATAGTTTACAATGCAATTATCTATGTGTGTATTCAGTAGTGAGTTTCTGGTGTGACATTATAGTTCCTCATTCCCCATCAGCTCCCCAGTTAGTTACAACTACAGTGATCATTACGGAGTACAGATGTGAAAGACTCTGGGAAGGACCTGGTCGTAGCCTACGTTGTTATCCAAGCCTCTTGCATGGCTGCACACTGTCACAGCGGTGGGTCTGATCTGACCCTTGTCCGGTTCAAGTGGTTGTGGAGGCTGTGAGCCCATAGCCACACCCACTAGCATGGAGAGGGAGGAGCCCAAATCCCTGCTCCAATTCCAGCCAGTGTGGCTTACACCCACATGACTGCTTTACCCTCGGAGCTACGTTTGTCTTGGTCTGGGATTAGCTGATTCCTCAGAGACTCCATGGGCTGCTCCAAGTGGGCCGGGCAGCACAGCTTTGCATCTGTTCTGTCCCTTGTCCAGTTCATCTCTATTGTTACTGTTTTTGGCACATCTAATACTCCCTGGTAGCTCCAGGCTCTGCCATGGCTCTGGGTTCATCCCAGGGGACCAATCTTTTCCTCTGTCAGACCATTCACCATCCAGGGCCCACAGGGCAGAGCCCTCAGGGTATAGACAAGCCTATCTCGTATCTGCCACCTGCCAATGCAGCTGGGCACCACAGCCACACCTGCAACACCCGGAGGGGCAGGTGGCCCTGCCAATGCATTTTGAACATAGGACTTTATTTTGAGCATTCATTCAAACATAAATTTGTAAGCTCCTAAAGTTTGTCAGATTCTGAAGCATTGCCCTTATGAAGCTTATCATCTCCTAAGAGAACATGAGGAATAAAGCGATGTACTACTATGCAGTGTAAAAAGTCCTAGACTGGTAGGAAATGGGTGAATTAGCAAACATGTTTAGAGATTCAAAGTCTTAGTGAGTTAACCACAATGTGTGTGAGAAAGAGAGAGAGAGTGAGTTTGAGAGAAAGAGAGAGAGAGAAGGATAAGAAGATGAATAGAGTCTGTTATAGAGGCAGGCTGGAGGAGAGGGGAGGGAATTTGGGGACACTGGTGTGGTGGGAATAGGCACTGGTGGAGAGCCAACTATAACATCTTTTTAATTGTACATCACATGGTGGTATAATAAAAAAATTGAAAAAATAAAACCAAAGGCTTAGTGAGTTGACACATGGAATGAAAGGGAAAAAGTCAATTTTCTATATGTTAAGATGTGTGTCTTCAAGTTGGAAAAAGGAGATGAATGCAAGAGAACCATATGAGCATAGTTTGAAGCTCAGTGTTACCTATCAGAGTTTACCAGTGCTAATGCTGGGAGTGGAAGGATGAAACAAGAACACATTAGTATATGATTACTGTGATATTAAAGAAAACAAACTTTAAAACAAATAATGGATGCATTAGATTCAACACCTATGCAGTCTGAGTTCTGTGCTGCCATGATTGAACAGTTAAGGAGCTATAAAGGCAACTTCTCTATTATTCTCTATTATATATATTAGAGCCTCTTAGGTTCTATTATATTTTGCTTTGAAAAAACAGAAAAAAGTATTCTCCCTTACTTCCATATAATTATTAATTTCATTAGCGAGAATAACATCCATCAGCATATATTTATCTTAATTATAATACCATCTTAAAAACAAACAGAAAACATCATGTATTGCTGATTAATGCAGTATGTCTTGTTCTTTCTTGTCAGAGTATGCTCAGAGTACTGTTAATTTATACAGCTATAACAAATAATATTGGATGTCATCCCAAATCTTTGAGTATGCCTTCAAAAAGAGTTGCATATCTTGAGTATCTTCTTTAAGCCAACAAACCACAGGCTGGTACGAAGATTTGGAATCATATTAGTACTGTTCCATAATGAATAATGAAGCATCTAACCTATTATAGACTTTCTAAAAGCTTGATAAAAACAATGAAATACATGTTATTTTCTTTACACATTACCTTGGTCATTTATAAAGTGAGTTCCTTATAAAATTATAAAATGTTTCATATTACAAAGGTCATATCCAGGTACCTACTGTGTACTTACATTTAGAAATGATGCAGGCCTGAAACAACATTCACAACACTATTCCCATCTTTAGAACTTTCACTATTTTGTTCTCCTGTTCTATAATTCATTAAGAAATAAGCAATATTGCATTTACAAAGGGTGTTTTCATTTCTATCCAACATTTAGCTCATTGATTTGTTGATAAAATATTATTTGCTGGTTGTTCTTATAGGCAATACTGTCTATGGTGGAATTTTGACCAATGAACAAAACAAAAACAATTTCTAGTCTTTTTTAAATAAGCATTTGTTTTTATTTATTTTTATGTTATTATTATTATTTTTCTTTTTTGGGTCATATCCGGCTATGCTCAGGGGTAACTCCTGGCTCTGCATTCAGGAATTACTCCTGGCGGTGCTCGGGGACCATATGGAATGTTGGGGATGAAACCCAGGTCAGCCTCAGGTCGGTCCAAGGCATGCACTCTACCTGTTGTGCTATAGCTCCAGCCCCACAGTCTCTAGTCTTAATAGGGTTGATCAAATTTATTGGGGAAACATTAACATTTAAATTATGGAAGGTTTAACCAACTTTCCTTGATCTATTTCATCTCCACAAATAGAAACATCCTATATTTGTTTAAGTTATAGAAAACATTATTTGGATATGGCATATATTTTCCTATTTTCCAAAGAATTAAGCTTTAGATTTAAAATTTTGAAAAATATTTTTTCTTGAACTTTTCTCAATAGCTTTTCAGTAACAGAAAAGCATGTATTATTTTCTTTTTTTTTTTTTTTTTTTTTTTTGCTTTTTGGGTCACACCCAGCAATGCTCAGGGTTACCCTGGTTCTGCACTCAGGAATTACTCCTGGCGGTGCTCGGGGACCATGGGACGCCGAGCCGAGGCCGGCAGCGTGCAAGGCAACGCCCTACCCGCTGGGCTTCGCCCGCCCAAAGCATGTATTATTTTCTTAATGAGAAAGGCTAGATTTCAGAACAACATACATCATTTGTTCTGATTTCCAATTGTGATCCCTTTCTGAGTCTGTTGAGATTTGGGTAACAAAGATATCAAATCCAGTTTCTTGACACGTCAACAATGCATCACAACCAAGTTATAACTCTGGTAGTTTGGAGAGCAGCCATAGTTAAAATCATTTTACTCATAAGTTTTATTTTTCTTTTTCGGTCACACCCGGCAATGCTCAGGGGTTTCTCCTGGCTCTGCACTCAGGAATTACTCCTGGCGGCTCGAGGGACCATATGGGATGCCGGGATTGAACCCGGGCCGGCATAAACCGGCCGCATGTAAGGCAAACACCCTATCCCCTGGGCTATCGCTCCGGGCCCTTTTACTTATAAGTTTTAGGAGAGAAAGAAATTATTTAAGAAACATAGGTTTTATTACTACAAAACAATGTTTTTGGAGTAATATTATACAAAACAAAGTTTCTTGAATGTTCCAACTACCACATAAAGCAGAATTTTAGAAATCACTGTTGTGATATTTTGCCTCATTGGTTAACATTATTTGCTAAATATAAGTAATATTAAAAATAAATGGTTGTTATTTGATCTGCAATAAACAAATATATTGAATTTGTATACTTCAAAAATTTAAATCTTTATAAAAGTAAAATACATGTTTTACAGTCCACTAAAACATTCAATATTCTAATGGATACTTGTTATTAAAAATTATGTTTATATTTTAAGTAATAATTAAAGTGAGTAAAATTCATTTTGAGTTTTAGTACCAACAATCTCTACAAATGCAACCACCATGTAAATTGAGAGGATATAGTATTTTGCTCCACTCAATGTTATATTAATATGTTTTCATCATGTGTAAAAGTAAATTCTAATTTAACATTTATAATAAAATATTGCTTTCGCATTTACAGTTAATGTAAATTTTGGCTTAAGTACATGGCATTGTCATGATTTCAAAGATGGTCTGTGGAGATATATAAAGAACAATCTATAATATTTAATAGCAATTGCTTTTCTTTAATTTATACTACACTTAAGAAAATAAAACGTTTCAATAGATTTGGTTGTAAATTTAGTAGCAGTATCCTATTGACTATTAACATTAACTATCATGCTTTGTGCTTATGATTTTAACATTATTTTTAATTATGTTAAAAATTAAAATTATATATATGATTTTATGTATATATAATTTTAAGAAGACCAATACAAAGAGTTTCTAGTACTTAGCCAGGCCGCTGATCATATGGAGAATCTAGCCATTTCCCATATGATCAGCAGGAATCTAGCCCAGGCAGACTGATTATAGGTAAGGGAGCCTCCCAGTGCACTCCCACTTTGGCCTGTTGTGTGCTGTTTTTATTGCTCATTGACAATACCTGAAAGAGATCTCGCCTTCTTTTTTTATTTCTCTTTACACTACCACCGGCACAGCAGAGCCTGGGAAGCTACCCGTGTGTGTCATATTTGATAAGCCAAAAGCCAGGAGCAATTATAGACCTCATTCCCATGACCTGAAGGAATGATCTGAGGCTCTTTGTGCTCCAGAAGTGAGCAGAAGCCCTTGGGCTACACTAGCACCCGGCAGGACATATGGGGACATATGGAGACGTTACTGGTGCCTGCTTTCGAACAAATCAAACAACGGGAAGACAAGTGATACAATAGAAGTGGTACACAAGTGATAGATAGAAGTGGTACAATATTGAAGTTTCTTTTACTAAATTCTGTGTCTAAAACAGATTTTGAAGATATGTGATATTGTTAAAGCAAAAGTGGCCTTTCCTCTTCTTGTGGGTTCTTGAGAATAGCATGAATGAATTAAAAACAAATCTCAACAGAAAAAAATTTTAGTTTATTATATATCTCTTTGCCAAGGCATTGAAAATCAGATGGGCTGGACATGTAATGAGATTTGGAGAAGACCTCTGAACTAGAATCATTACTGACTGGATCCCACCGGATGTCAAAAGATCACGTGGCCGCCCACCTACAAGATGGTCAGACTTCTTCATGAAGACCCTGAACGAATGGCTTGAGGCTCTTCGTATTCCTGAAGCAAGCAGATGCCATTGGGCTACAGTGGCACGTGATAGGGTCAAATGGAAATGTTACTGGCGCCCGATAGAGCACATCAATGAATAACGGGATGTCAAGTGAAGTGATCAAATGATCATAGAGTTGAATTCAGTCCCCTCCCCAGAGGCAAATCGATGAATAACAGGATGTCAAGTGATCATAGAGTTGAATCTAGGCCTTGCTCATCTCTGAACCACATGCTGGCTGGTCCCACACAGTCTGCTGCCTCCCCATGTAGCATAGCAGGCCCCGATCCTGTCTCCCTGCTGCTCTAGCTCCTGTGCGCTCCCCCAGCCTCCAGCCTCTGCCACGTGCTCGTGGGCAATATCCCTGAGCTCTGTGTGCGCCACTGGGCCGCCCAACTGTACCCCAGCGGTCCCAGTTCCACTGTCCAGGCTTCCCTTAGTCTCCAGCCTTCCTGAGCTCAGTCACCTGCCACTAGCTGAGTCTGAATAATCCTGGGGCCCAGCCCAGTATGTGTTCTGCCTGTCTGCTCTAAGGTGCCCGCTTGTTCTAGGCCCCGAGCTGGCTCATGCAGGCCTACCTGACCTGGAGGTGCAGTGGAGAGAGGCGTGTGGGTCGTGACGGTCCTGCTTCTGGTTCTAGGAGAGATGGAGGAGAGGCCGCTTCTTGGAGATGGACAAAAGACGGAAACGACCCAGCTCCTGCCTCTCTCTCCTCTCCAGTCAATCTCCCAATCTGTTTTTGATTTCTCTGTCTATTGACTTTGGGGGGTCTGGATCCATTCAGACTCCGCCCCAGCCAGTCCCTTCTTCCTTCTTATTGGCTACCTGTCCAGGGCAGTGGCTTAAAGTACCTGGCCCTCTGCACCTCAACCTGCTGTAACAATACTCTAATATGTAGCCAATAACCACCAATAGGTAATTAAATTTGGTCTAAAATGTGGTGATTTTTTATGGTAAAATAATTTAAATAAATTTAATCAAGTACAATGAAACAAAAGTTGTCTTTTTTTGTCATACCGGTCACATATCAATAACATTTAGTTAGTGCAAAATGAGTAGAGTCGTTATTCTAATTTACCCTTGAAAGTTTTCCTTTACATTGTATTGTATAAGGTCATAATTCTGCTTTTTGCTATTCAGTATTGGAAATAAAAATGAAATATATGAAGTTTTTAGAGCATTTCTGAGAAGTATATTTGCATACATTAGGAAATATGTGACTAATTTTATACTTAATAAACCCAAATATTCTAAAAGCCAACTTTTCTAACATCATTGGAAATGTGAGGTGCTTATTATATTTAATCAAAGTGAATATAATCAACGATATTTGCAGTGAACTTTGTAACATCAAAATTGCATTATAAGAAATTTTCCATATAAACTGATTTCCAAAGTTAAATTAACTTACAAACTTCTACTTTATAATGTTACAGTTATAAAGTTAACATTCATCAACTTTTTTAAAATGAGATAGAAAAATTCTGGAAAACAGAATTCTTATAAATCGAAGTTTAGGTAATCTCTATTCAAAGAATCCACATTTTCAAAGTTATTTTTTCTCTCTCCAGATGTTACTTTTCAGATACATCTGGGGCAAAATCAAAGAGAAACATAGGCTAAACTAAATATATTATTAACATTTTGTTTCTTGTTTTTTTATAGCACAAAAATTCAGACTCATTTATAGGATAGAAGGTCACATGTAAAATATTTTTCAGGATGCAAATCCCTTTATTTCTTTTTGGGTATCAACTGGCATTGTTCTGAGGTTACTCCTGGCCCTGCACTCAGGAATTACTCCTGGCATTGCTTGAGAGACCCTATGGGATGCTGGGGAATTGAACCCAGGTCAGCCACATGCAAAGGCAAATGCCCTCCACACTGAAACTATTTTTCAGGCCCAGAATATAAATTCTTGAATATATAACCTATCTTGAAAAAAGTGTAAACTGCATTTGATTGTTAAAGCCAGTATGCTGCACATATTTTGCATTATGAAAATTTCTAAATATAACTTTCGATAATGAATAATAAGCTACAATTATAATTTAACCATATATAAATGATTTTATATTTAGCTCAAAGGAATGATCTAGCTCACACTTTTACATGAAATTCTCTGACAAAGAGGGCTTATGTTAAGAGGTCTGGCATTTTATTTCTTTTAACTATTCATAATGACAAAAGTATATTTTCTCCACTGTTACTTTCATTATCCTATATTTATAATTGTTTTTCTATGACCTAATGTAATGAAAAATAAATTTTATCTAGTTACCTATATCTTTGGTGTGAGATTTTGTTAACTAATTGATATTTGGAATTGAAAAGCCAGATGGATTTTCGGAGTTAAATAACCAGATGGACTCTATTTCCTTTCTTGGTTTGTATCAAATTTACTCACATTCATTTATTGTACGTTTTGAGGGTTCCTAACTATCTCCAAAGAGCATTCTAGTTTATGCCTTTACGTATTGTATTTTTCAATGCTACTCCAGGGTGAAATTCTTTATGAACTCTCCCACAAAACTGCCTTGCTGTGAGCAAGTACAGTTTGAAGAGTAGAATAGAGAGATTAGTCTAAAACACTGAATATTGCCTTAGGAAGACATGTAAGAAATGATCATAAAATAGGGAATCATGAGTAATGAGAGAATAACTAGTAAAGAAAGTAAAAGGGAACAAAAATTGGGACAAGGGCATACAAAAAATTAATTTTCTAGTGATTACTCCTCAAAAGATTTATGTTTAGAATCAAATTTTCATTCTCATATTTATTGCATTTTATTTAAAATATACCTAATTTAATCACATTTTATATTGATTTTCTACTTGATGTTACTTAAGACCTAGTTTTACATATATTTTTCTTAATATGCAAATTATATAAGAATTAGTGAAAGTCTATAAAAATCTATAGTCTTCCAATTTTTTCTTTTTACTTACATGTTATAATACAATTAATCTGATTATATTGGTATATGGAATGGCTATCAGCTTAATAATATCCAACTTCAAATGCATTAATTTACCAATTTATTTCAAGAATTATTTTTCCACATTTGGACTTCCCTTAGTCAGAACTCCACCCAGCAGACCAGCCCATCACACCCGGATCTCGACACCCACCCTGCCGCAGCTTTTCCTCAATCCGGCCCAGGTATGCTGGTCCAGAGTCTCCAGACATGGGGGCAGAGCTGTTCCTGCTCCCTGGGCACAGCCATTCATGAGGCAGTCGGTAGGCGGCGGGTTCTAGCCCTGGCCCACCACTCGGCAGAGCCTCACAACAACCAGACCACCACCCTCACTCACGGGCCGCATATTCCATTGGACTTCCTTCGTCAGAACTCCCCCAGCAGACCGCCATCAAGCCCGGCGGCTGCAACGGCCAACAGTCACAAAAATGCTTATTTGGAGGTGTTTAAAGAGTGTCCGGCAAGCCTGGAAGCTCGTGTGTATTGATTGCAAATTCAGTAATACATTAGGTCATCAGACAATTGAGGCTTTATGTCTGTAGCAAGCGTGTGTTCTGGCTGAGACAAGACATATGGAGATTACTGGCCGCTCGCGAGATCAACGGAAGATCGTGATTTTTCTCTATTATCAGTTAAAAATCATACATTTTTATAGTTACTTATTTATCAATATACATTTTAAAAACAATTATTATGTATTTTCTGAATATTTAGATTAAATAGTTCTAAATGCTTATCTATGTATGAACTCTTATAAGTCCAATGAATTGTATACATTTAGGAATATTGTTCTAATGAATTTTCCTTTGCAGAAGTTTAGTAATTGCTTTTTTTACTCTATTATGTGTAGAAACTATATATAGTTTCATTATTAAACACACTTGAGATGAGGACAACAGGACTACCATCGATAGATGAGAAGGGTTGTATTTTATGAAATCATTTTTTCTTCCTTGCAAGGTTGTAATGACATAGAATAACATGTTTTTTTTTTTATATTTTATTTTTGTACCACACCTGCATTGTTCAGGGCTTATTCCTGTCTCTCTGCTCAGGGATCACTCCTGGAAGCCGTCAGGGGACTACATGTTGTACCCGGATAAACTCTGTGTAGACTGTATGCCAGACAGGTACTTTACCTGCTTTACTAATGTCTCTATTTCAGGCGGGAGTATGACTCTTTTTTGAAAGGAAATAAATAGGAACACAAATACACCCCTAGTGGAAGAGAAAAATATAGGGATATTTTTGGTACAATAGACAGGCGGTAATGGGGTCTTATACACTGTGATCTGTTATATCTTTTCCATCTGGCAGGTCTTACTAAACCATCTGTTTTATAGATTCAAAGCTGAGAGGGTCTGTTTATCCTGTATGAATTAATGACAAGAAAGAGCTACTCTTTTGATACAAATAAGACTATTTTTCTAGGGGCCAGAGCGATAGTCCAGCAGGTAGGGAGTTTGCCTTGCATGTAGCCAACCCAGGTTCGATCCCTGGCATCCCATATGGTCCCCTGAGCACTTCTAGGAGTAATTCCTGAGTGCAGAGCCAGGAATAACCCCTGAGCATCGCTAGGTGTGACCCAAAAAAGCAAAAAAAAAAAAAAACTATTTTTTCTAGATACCAACATTCTCAACCAGTTACATCTTCAATAATCTTCAAGATACCTTCTAAAGTTCAAAAGCTTGGAAACAAGAATAAAAACATTGGCTTAATGTCAAAATACCTTAATGTCAAAATACCTTTTTTTTCGCTTTTTTTTGAGCAATTTTACACTTTATAAAGTTAAAATTCTTAGCCCTGTTACATTGTATCCTGCCTGTCGTGGTGTTGCAGGTCTGGCTACAGTGCCTGGCTGCGCCAACTGGTAGCAGACAGGAGACAGGCTTGTCTACACCCAGGGCTCTGCCTGTGGGCCCTGTATGGCTGACAGTCTGACCACTGCAGAGCCTGGCAAGCTACTCGTGGTATATATCGATTTGCCAACAACAGTAACAATGGACCTCATTTCCAACAAATGGAGACGTTACTGGTGCCCGCTCAAGCAAGTCGACGATCAATTGGAAAACAAGAGATACAAGTAATTTCATTGGATAAAAAAATTAGAATTCAGTGAGTATCTAGTTTGTCTGAGAAGTCTATTTCCATCAAAATGTTTATTTCGTTTTTTTCTGTTTGCATAGAAAGGAACTATTTACAGGACAAATATTTTTGCTAAAATTGTATTACAGTTGAAAATTCTTGTGATCCTGCTAGTAAAACTTAGACCTAATCGCTGAACTCAAATTCTGTTATCAACTTCTTTGCTGTACAACAATATTGTGCACAGCAACAATTTGGTTATCAATTCATTTATTATGCATAAAGTGTATTAATAAGGGTAAAGGCATCAGGAGTAATTCCTGACTGCAGATCCCCTGAGCATCGCCGGTGTGACCCAAAAAGCAAAAAAAAAAAGGGGGAAAGGGGTCAGATTTTCAAGACCAGCTATGTATTGCATAGTTCTGTATGCAAATATGATTCAATTCACTGATACATATTTATAGATATGAACATATAATCTGAGATATATAAATAAATGTGCATTTAGATATGCATATATCATCTGATTGGTCTATTTCCAGGATTTCTAATTAACCTAAGTGTGTAGGCATAACCAGTCAGCATGTGGAAAGGGTGAGAGGCATGGAATACTGATACATAAAAACTAAAGTCACTGTGCTTAGATGGATTTCTACAGCCACCACCCCACCCCCCACTACTACTACAGCACTACTGATACTGCTACAACTACTGATTCGCTGCTGCTGCCTATGTCATTTGTAAGCCCTTCTTGCTGGTTCTTCTCAGTAGAAGACACCTGATCTTATAGTCCGTATACCTTACTTTTTTAAGGTCACAAGTATCTGAAGCTAGTAAGAACTATTGAAACACAGAGACAAATCATTTTGACAAAGTCATTTATTTAATCAGCCCCATAAACTAAAAAAACTGAAAGGATTATCTATAATCTCAATTCTGTCACTTTCATTCTATGAAATATAAAGTTTGAATAAGCTAAAAATATATCACAAATATCTGGTGCTTAAAAAACAAAACTAAACTGAGCTAAGTTAAACTAAAAAGACAACCAAAGAGAACCAAATGTTACTGTATAAATCATTATCAGGTAAATGGTAGGTGAACCCAGCAGGATATAAAAAAGTCAGTCACAAGAGTGAAAAGAGAACTGATAATGTACCAATAGTGGTCTTTTCTACCTACCTACCTACCTACCTACCTACCTACCTACCTACCTACCTACCTACCTACCTACCTACCACCTACCTACCTACCTACCTACCTACCTACCTACCTACCTGCCCCCTTGCCTGCCTGCCTGCCCACCCACCCACCCACCTACCTACCTACCTACCTACCTACCTACCTACCTACCTACCTGCCTGTCTGTCTGTCTGTCTGTATGCCTGTCTATCTGTCTGTCTACCTGTCTACCTGTCTGTCTGTCTGTCTGTCTGTCTGCCTGTCTGTCTGTCTGTCTGTCTGTCAATCTGTCTATCTTTGGGGTCACTATCAGAAATATTGATGGCTTAATCAATCCTGACTCTTCACTCTGGGTTACACCTGGCAGGGTTTGGGTGAAAATCTGGGGTGTCATGTACTCATCCTAACATGCTCAAGGAGAGCATGCCCTGCCCTCTTTCCTGTCCCCACAGTGGTATTTTTTAATGGTGTAATACTGAAATTACATATCCTCCACTCAAATAGGGAGTTTTAACAACTAAACAATATTTTTTTGCAGAATTTTTACCAAAAGACAGGGGTCAATGTAGCATAAAAAGGGGCTCAGGGCAGAATCTCTGACTTTCCATGGAACACTTATGGTTTTCGCAAGTGTGAAGCAAGCTCACATTGAGCTAGATTATGAAAGCAAAAGAAATCATACAAGAAAATTTGTGTCTAGGGAAGTAATTGTTATTTATGTATGTCTTATAACATATAATCTTCTCATAACAATATTAATTAGTAATTGCATAAGATATATCAATAGTGTTATATGTTTAAAATAATATAAAATTAGAATAATTACTAAAATAACTTGAAGTAGAAAACTAATTCTTTGGGGATTTAAATAATGTGCCAACAACCATGAGGAGGCAAGTAATGAAATCAGATGCCAGACATAATACTGTGACATTACTGAGCAAACCAGACACTTCACCCCTGTTGCAGGACTCCTCTAAGGGCCACTGCATCTGCTCTGAATTGCCGCCTGCAAATCACTTCGTAGATAAGGGGGTAGTCTAAATGTGGCAGTTTATCTGACCATGTATGCTGTACTAGCTGGTATAAATATTCTCCCATGCTACCACAATCATCGTGGGACTAGCTAGATCTTACATGCCATCTCAGAAACCCCCTTCTCTACCCTCCATTCTCTTTTCCCTCTCTCACCCCTTTTTCCTTTCTCCCTCCTTCTTTGTCTTTCTCTTTTCACACACACAGCTCTGCTTAGGGATCACTGTTAGGGAAATAGAGGCCACCAAAATGTGGCACCAGATTTAGAACCAAGTTGAATCATGCATGGAAATAACTTTACCCTCTATACTATCTCTTTGGTCCTACTTGTATTTTTTCTATCTTTATTTCATTATTTTAGCTTATTAATTTTGGGGCCCCACTTGGCAGTACTAAGGGCTCACTCCCGGAGCTTCCAGGGACCATATAATTGTCAGGGGTTGAACCTGGGTCAACTGCATAAAATTCAAGCACCCTCCTGGCTGTATTACTGCTTAGGCCCCTTCACTTCTATTTTTTGACTTGTTACAAGTATATAAGGTCCTCAAAATTACACACTTTGAAGATATTATATACAAGTTACATAAAGAACAATGCATTATGTAACATTATATAAAGTCTAACAAATTCATGTCGTCATAATATATTTCATTTCAATTAATTTTCATATCAAAAAGTGATTAAAATATTGAAACAATTTCTAGTAATGTACACGTGGCACCATAATTTTCAGTTTGTTGAGAAAATTCACCTATTTGGGTGTTTTGTTTGTTCATGTGGTTGATTGACTTTTTCTAGTAGTTACGGTAACCATGCCATCAGCAGCAAAAGTATTTTCAAAAATTTGGATGACCTAAGAATTAGAAATAAAATCACTTTTGCTAAAATTTAAGTTTTTATAGCTATAACCTGAAAGTTCCTACTAAGATCTAATATTTTTTCACTATATGGTAATGATGTCGTAAGATAGAAAACTTTTTTAATCATATTTTAACATATGCTGCCAGTAATAGACATAATAGTCAAGGTTAATATGGTCTCATTAGAGAACCAAATTTACATTGCCTTAAGCCAAAAGAAGTAGAAGAAAAGAAAGCTTTATTAAAAAGATGCAAGTGAAGGCTGAAGCAGTATTTCACAGAACTCAAGGGCATGCAGTACATTTAGACCTCCTGAGGGCTGAGAGTTGAGATGAGGGAATCTATGAGGAATCAAAGCTTCTGCATCATCAGTATCTCTCCCTCTCCCCGGAGCCACGTAACCTCTCATCTCTGTACCACTTTGGATGTCTTGCTTCATTCCTCTCTCTGTAGACTCACTTTCTCCACACTTTGGCAGATGAAAACAGCTTTGCATTGTGTATTATCCGGATTCCAGACAAAGTGGAGATTTGAAGAAAAGAACACGAATTTTCAATTTGAAATTTTAAGACTTTATTATTGGGTTAGTAAAAATTAAACAACACTGGTGTTGATATATGAGACTTCATAGGCATTAGTTCAGAAATAGAAATTTCTCTTAAGATTGGTACAGTCTAATTTAGTGTGTTCAAATATTTTGGACTTAAATTGCCTTAGATGCTGTAATAGTGCAGTATTCAGTGCACAAGCAGTTAAAGGGTCAGCGTTTAAGTTTGAGTGTTAAAATATGTATTTTTAATGAAGAATTTTGGAAAAGCAAAGCAAAGGGCATCACAAAAAGGGGAAAAGACTGAGTTTCAAAATGCAACAACTAAAATATTCGGGCGGGAGCAATAGCCCAGCAGGTAGAGTGTTAGCCTTGCACATGCTGGCCCGGGTTCAATCTCCAGCATCTCATATGGTCCTCTGAGCACCGCCGGGAATAACCCCTGAGCATCACCAGGTGTGACCAAAAAAGCAAAAATAAAAAGAAAACTAACATATTCAACATTAATGAATTACGAATAAATTTGGAACACTGCTTGACTGTATATGTCATAATAAAATTGATGAACACGTTAAGAAGAAAAGAGGTCAAAAACCTTCTCTCTCTCTCTTTTTTTGTATGTAACATCCTTCTCTCATTCCTGAAATTGAAAAGCACAAAGGAGTAGGCTGGAGTGTCAGAAATTCAAAAGTCAGCATAGCATTATGAATGGAAAAGATTGAATATGTTTACCTGAATATCTTCTTTGCCAACCAAAAAAAAGAAAAGACAAGAAATAGAAGAACAACACACAAACAACATATACACAATCACACACACACAAAAATTTAGTTTCCAAAAACTATGAATGCATGGTGTTAGACACAGGTCCAAATTCATTTTTTTACATGTCGATGCCCATTTTTCCCCAAACCACTTGTTGAAGAGACTTTCCTTACTCCATTTTAGACTCTTTGCACCTATATCAAAGATTAAATGATCATGTGTTTGAGGTTTGGTGTCAGAATACTCAATTCTATTCCATAGGTCCACAGGTCTGTTTTTATTCCAATACCATGCTGTTTTAATTACTTCTGCCTTGTAGTACAGTTTGAAGTTGGGAAAGGTGATGCCTCCCATCTTCTTTTTCCCGAGGATTGCTTTAGCTATCCTTTGGGGTTTATTGTTCCATACAAATTTCAGGAGTGTTTGGTCAATTTCTTTGAAGAATATCATGGGTATCTATAGGGACTGCATTGAATCTGTACAGAGCTCTAGGGAGTATTACCATTTTGACAATGTTGATTCTCCCCATCCATGAGCAGGGAATATGTTTCCATTTCCCTTTTGTCCTCTTTTATCTCTTGAAGCAGTGTCTTGTAGTTTTCTTTGTACAAAATGGATTAAAGATCTCAATATCAGACTTGAATCCATAAAGAACATTGAAGAAAGTATAGGAAAAACCCTCCACGACATTGAAGCTCAAGGCATCTTCAAAGGTGAAACATCACTAACAAAGCAACTAGAAGAAAAGATAAACATATGGGACTACATGAAACTAAAAAGCTTCTGCACCTCAAAAGAAACAGTGACTAAGATACAAAAAGCAGTCCACAGAATGGGAAAGAATATTCACCCAATACCCATCTGATAAGGGGTTAATATCCAGGATATATCAGGCACTGGTAGAACTTTACAAGAAGAAAACAAATAACCCCATCAAAAATGGGGAGGAAGAAATGAACAGAAACTTCAGCAAGGCCAAAAAACATATGAAAAAATGGTCATCACCACTAATTGTCAGAAAGATGCAAATCAAAACAAAAATGAGATAACACTTTAAACCACAGAGACTGGCACATATTCAAAAGAGCAAGAACAACAAGTGCTGGCACGGATGTGGGGAAAAGGGGACACTCATCCATTGTTGGTGAAAATGCCGGCTGGTACAGCCTTTCTGGAAAACAATATGGACATTCCTCCAAAGACTAGGAATTGAACTCCCATTTGACCCAGCCATACCACTCCTGGGAATCTACTCTGGGAAATCAAAAATACGCAGTGGAAACACCATCCCTACTTTTATGTTCATAGCAGCATTATTCACAATAGCCAGAATCTGGAAGCAACCAGAGTACCCGAAAATCGATGACTGGATAAAGAAGCTTTGGTACATCTACACAATGGAATACTATGCAGCTGTTAGGAAAAATGAAGTTATAAAATTTGCCTACAAATGGATGGACATGGAGAAGATTATGTTGAGTGAAATTAGCCAGAAGGAGAGAGACAGATACAGAATGACTGCATTTATTTGCATAACATAAATGTATATGTACTTATTATGATACAATATCCAAGGTCAAGTGAAACATATATCAGGAGGTCTTGTCAAAGGTGGAAATTAACACAAACATGTGGGAGTCAGAGGTTAGGTAAGACAGAAAATGGAACAGTGTGCTAACTATTGTCAAGGGTACTAATGTCAACATAGAACTGAGCATTAAATAGAGGCAAAAAAGATACACATGACAACCCTTTAATGTATGTTCTGTAATCCATAGTCTGGAAGGGAAGGAAAAGAGAGAGAGAAAAGGAAAGAAATAAAGAACCTGCCATGGAGGAGGGCTGGGGAGGGGGAAGGGAAGCCGGGATGTTGGTGGTGGGCAATGGGCACTGGTGGCGGGATGGGTGCTGGAACACTGTATGACCAAAACCCAAATATGAACTTTTTAATTGTATATCTTTGTAAGTGTAAAAATGAAAAATTAAAAAAAAACTATGAATGATATTCTTCAATTGAATGCGAATAAGTATTATCAATATTTTCTTCAGTAAATATGAATAATTTCTGAATAAAATGATAGGAAATAGAATCCTATGAAAAATTTATAAAAAATTAAATTATATCTAGAAAGTAGGGTATCAAAGGGTATCAGAATCTTCTTTAAAGTAACATGTAAGATTTGTAAGAATTTTTTAGTCCATGTCTTACAAATAGGAAACAAAGTTTATGAAAATCAAAACCAAGAAAACCAATGAAGACAAATATGTGATGAGCCTGATAAATTAATTAATTAATATTCATATTAATTAATTATGCCAGCTCCAGACCAGCAACTCAACTCGGGAAGAGAGACACACCAGACCCACAGCTGTATCGGCAACCCGAAAGAGAGACAATCCAGACCCAACCTCTCTAATCCCACAGTTGTGCTGCTCAGCCCCACGTGGAAACAACCCATGGAGCTCTAGAGGGCGGTAAAGGTCTCGGCTAGTCCCTCACCGAGTTCAAGATAGCTCCAAGGGTTTGCTCACATGTGCGGGGGAGGGAACATGCTGGCCGGACTTGGAGAAGGGATTTGGGCTCCTCCTCCCATTCCTCCACCTCCATGCCAGCAGCCCCAGAAGAGAAACATGCCAAACCCACAGCTCCTTCTTAGATAGTGTTAGATAGTGCTGGATGTTAGGATCAGGTCCTTCCCAGAATCTTTCTCATTTATACACTGCATGCAGTTCTAAGCAGGTTCTAGCCGTGACCCATAATCCCAGTGAGCCTAGCAAGAAGCCAGAGGAACCCCCACACCATGAGTTCAGTCATTCTCAACATTCAGACTCTGAGGATGCACACCCCAAGAGAAAACCTGATCTTTCCCCGTTGAGTGTCATCAGTAAATGCTCGAGATGAGAGCCTTCTGCTGAGAGTATACCACCTACATGGCAGAGCCTGGCAAGCTAACCATGTTTTATTTTATATGCCAAAACCCAGTAACAATTATGCACCTCATTCCCATGACCTGAAGATGGTTTGAGGCTCTTCCTGTTCCTGGAGCAAGAAGATGCGCTTGCTTACACCTGATTTTAACAGGATGTATGGAGATGTTGCTGGTGCCCGCTGGAGCAAATTGAGAACAATGCGAAGCAAGTTATACAAGTGAAGTGATTAATTAATTAACATTTATATATAAATTAATAAAATTTTAATTTAAATCTTAATATTGTAGCGTCATATCCAATTATTAAGTAATGGGAAATTATATCAAAAAGCTATTAAAGTTCTTATATATCATTAATTTAAGAAGACATGGTAATAATTTTAATTTGAAAAATATGCACATTTATTCATCTCTTTAACAAAATGTAAAATTTTAAAAATACCCAGTTGAATTTGGATTTTGATTAATAACTGTATACTAAAATCTGATTACTGCTTTAAGTCATGTCATTTTAAGTTAAAAATCAAAGTTGGGGAATACTGAAATTTTAGTTTTCATGAACTAACATGTTTTGCAAGTATTTTATCAATATGTGAAATTCTTGTAATAAGTTTAATTAGCAAAAATTATGAACATTTATATATAAAATAATGCATTAATAGATAACAAAATATTATTCTTATAAATAGAATATGCAATTTATGATGTAAGTATATTAAACTAATTAAACTTGGAGGACTTGTTTGCTTTCTATATTATTTTGTATTAAAAACAACTTTCTTATGTAGCCATGACAGTGTATTTTTTCCTTATCTAAATGTACAGGTCCTCAAAAACAGAGTGTCATTTTTCTCCTTATATATAATATATTATAAAATATTAGTTTTAGGAGACTCTTATAAATGTATCTGGCTTTCTGACAAATATGCTAAATTTTCAAACAGTCAAAACTTAGATTTGCCACAATTTTTAATTGGCATTTGCAAGAAAATCAAAGTACTTCTCTGCCAAGATTTTTTCTTTGAGTCAAAAATAACAATTTTATTAAAAATAAGTCATTTTGTGGATTAGATAATAGTATAATTCAAAGTATTTAATCTTTATTCAGGAGAGTCCTTGCTTTCATGGACATTGATTGGAGCTCCAACTCAAGCCAGTTATTTAAAAGGAATTAAACGCCAATGTCATCAATTCAAAGAGCAAAACCCCAGAATTTTTAGGTCACAGCATTTTCTTTCAACTTTATTACCTTTAGCCAAATACTACTTGCTACATCAGTTGAATTTTCTTTCACTTGGATTTTCATTTGAATTAAATCCCCTTGTGGAATGCATGATTATGGAGAGTATTTTGTGGCTGTAGAGATGAACACATCACACATAAATTGCGAGTGTAAATTGGTTCCGAAAAAAGAAACAGAAAAGTCATTGAGACTTAGACTGGCATTTATTTAGGTTTACTTAAACTTGAATATCTCAGCATTGTATAATATGGATGGATTTTTGCTCTGGAAGAAAGCTCTGTGCACCTCAAATCATCTACCTTGTTTAAATTCAAGTAAAGAATGTTTTAGGGGCTGGAGTGATAGTGGAGCAGGTAGGGAAGTTGCCTTGCACACAGTCAACCCAGTTCAATGTTCAGCATCCTATTCAGTCGCCTGAGCAGCACCAGGAGTAATTCCTGAGTGCCGAGTCAGTAGGAACCCCTGTGTGTTGCCCAGGTGTGACCCTAAAAAAGCAAAAAAAAAAATTAGATTAACTATTATGTTGGTAACTCAAGTAAAGAATGTTTCAGACTAACATTAAACTAACAACTGGTTTGTGTCAAAATATTGACATTGAAATCCCTGAAAGTATGTCATAGCCTCTTGTTTTAGCATGAGCAATGATTGTTTACCATTTTACTGACATGTACGTGTTTTACTAAAGATGACAGTGCATGCTGACTTTTTCTATGAATGTGGTTACATTTTCACAGGCTTATAAAGGCATGATTTATAAGAAGACAGTGTAAATTAACTTGGTAGATATTGTCACTCTTCTTTGTTATTTATTATTTACGGAATCAGTAAGATTATTAAGGAATGAGTAATGTTCTAATTCCTAGTGGCAGGCAGTGAAACACAGCTGTATCTAAAGTGAGATCTGGATTTGACCCCTGGCACCACATACCCATACACAAAAATAATGTTTTCTAGATAGGGAGTTTAGAAAGAGTTGAAAGAATAACTATGACAGGGCAGAGAGATAGTATGTTGTCTTTCACGTGGTGCCACACCCCCTGTATCCGCCCTCAAAAGAATTTAGTCTGCTCATGGAATTTAGAGGATCGATGAGATTTTTATATAATTATGCACATGCAAATATGAAATTTTTACTTGGATAAAAATTCTGTATAGCAATGTACTTGACAGATTATGGTTGAGTTAAACAGTCAAAAAAGCCCATTCTTAAGCTAAACATTATGCTGCTGGTAGATGACCCATATTTTTTTTTTACTGTGCTAACACTCTAAATCGAAAAAGAAACACTATTTATAGCAGATTCATTTTTATACAATTTCTTAAAATTCTTCTTGAGTCCATCTGTTTATGTTCATGGTATAGTTAAGGGCCTTGTATAAACACATAGTAAAATACTGTCAGCCAAAAATGTTCCATGAAGTCTAATGTCTGACTAGTCTTGCTTTATGAAAGTAGAAAACTCAGGTACATGGGTGATCTCTACTTATTTTTTGGAATAAGATAGTATTCAGCTTCAATTTTTCTCTATTTTTTTATTTTTTTAGGCAAGTGTTGATAAGCTATGTTCACATAAATAGATTGTAAGAGGAATGTTGTTTACTTTTAGCAAGGCCTCTCTTTCTTTGGAATCTAAGCATATATATATATATATATATATATATATATATATATATATATATATATATATATATATGCAGCAGTGACAGGCTACCCTGGCAAGCCTGGCAAGTTACCCGTGTCATATTTGATATGCCAAATACCAGTAACAATAATAGACCTCATTCCCATGACCTAATAGAATGGTTTGGGGCTCTTTATATTCCTGGAGCAAGCAGATGCCCTTGGGCTCTACTAGCATGAGACAGGACATATAGAGATGTTACTGATGCTTGCTGGAGCAAATCGATGATGAAGCGGGAATACAGTAATATACTTATATATACATATATACTTAGACTCCTGCCCTTCAAGGTTTTGCAGGTGTGACTTCAGTGCCCAACTGCATAGGTAGGTGGCAGACAGGAGACAGGCTTGTCTACATCCAGGGTTCTGCCCCTTGGGCCTCGGATGGTTGATGGTCGGACATAGAAAAGACTGGGTCCCCTGGGATAAATCCAGAGCCATAGCAGAGTCTGGCAAGTTACCTGTGGTGTATTTGATATGCCAAAATAAGTAAAAATAATGGACCTCATTCCCAACGAATGGAGATGTTACTGGTGCCTGCTCGAGCAAATCAATGAGCAACAGGAGGACAAGTGAAGCAATTGAATCAAGTGATACACTTAGATGTATATATATATATATATATATATATATATATATATATATACATCCCTATGGTATGTAATAGTATACATCATTATACATACTGATGTATATATACAGATGGATAGATAGATGATAGATAGATAGAAGCTTCTAAATTATTTTTTAATCTATTATCTTAAAATTGAAAGCATTTTCTTTTGCCTTGAAAGGAAATAATGGGAAACCTGAACAAGAAAATGTATTAATCTAGTTACTAAGTTTATTTAATTACATAATAACAACCTTAATACTTCTTTTTGGGTGCATCATTTATTTGCCTTCTAGGACAATAGACTCTAGTAAGAATGACTGTGGAGTTCATGATTTAAAATGAAAATAAAGGTAAGTGAAATTAATATATAAGAACAAAGTGTTAGGTGGGAGGTAACAGGGGCATGGATGAGGTACTTTGACACAGTGGGGGTTTAGAGGTGGTATATCTGTGTATCTAAACCACAGAGTGAGCACTGAACGCAAGAGACCCAAACCATAACATTCAAACTTAAAAAATGTGCCATCACAAGGTAGATTTTAGGTGTAAGAAAAACTAGGGCATCAGTGGTAGAAGATGACACTGGTAGTATATTTGGTTTGGGAACATCGTATGCTAAAACAACTATGAATAATTTAGCAAAATATGATGTCGATGTTTTGATTAAAATTCATTAGAAAAAAGAACCAATATATTTTATATCAACACTAGCAAAGCAGTTAAAAGCTCTCATCTTAGCGAGAAATATATGTAAAACCTAGTTCTGTGAAATAGTACAGCTGGTGAGACGCTTGCCTTGCATGTCGCCAGCAGGTGCATCACTCGAAGCAAACAAACGAAAATGAAAAAATATGGGAGAGGCAAGTCATTTTCAGTAAAGTTAGAGAAAGCAGTTTTTTGAAGATCTTGAAAACCATAGGCTATTTTCTTAATAAGATATGTTATAAATAAATTGGTTTCATAATATGTACATATATATTTATGTTATCCAAGGTCAAGTGAAACATATATCAGGAGGTCTTGTCAAAGGTGGAAATTATCACAAACGTGTGGGAGTCAGAGGCTAGGTAAGACAGAAAATGGAACAGTGTGCTAACAATTGTCGAGGGTACTAATGCCATCCTAGAACTGAGCATTAAATAGAGGCAAAAAGATACACATTACAACCCTTTAATGTATGTTCTGTAATTCATAGTCTGGAGGGGAAGGAAAAGAGAAAGAGAGAGAAATGGAAAGAAATAAAGAACCTGCCATGGAGGAGGGCTGGGGGACGGGGGAGGGAACCGGGGGCGTTGGTGGTGGGAGATGGGCACTGGTGGCTGGATGGGTGCTGGAACACTGTATGACCAAAACCCAAATATGGACTTTTAATTGTATATCTTTGTTATTGTAAAAATAAAAAAAAAAAAAAAGAAAGAGAGAGAAAGAGAAAGAGATAAAGAACCTGCCATAGAGGCAGGCTAGGGGAAGAGGGAGGGAATCGGAGACATTGGTTTTGGGAAATGGGCACTGGTGGAGGGATGGGTGCTGGAACACTGTATGACCGAAACCAAAATATGAACATCTTTGTAATGGTGGTATAATAAAATATTTTAAAAAAATGAAAAAAATAAAATAAAAAATAAAAAGAGAAAAAAATTGGTTTCATTTTTAGAAAAGTATATATTTGAAAGTTGAGGTTCTGAAATTTTTAGTCATGTATCCCACTGTTTGAGGAGAATCTAGTGTCTTTAGCAACGCAAGAGAGAATAGAATCTGTATGCCTAGGCGGCAGAAGACCTTTGATGTGATGCTAAATCATCCAGTTTTTTGTCAGCAGTGCAAAATGATGATCATCATCCAAGTGAGATCCCTGATCTCACTAGTTCTAATCGTAAGCAAGGCTAACATGCATTATTTCTTTTTTTCTTTTGGATCCCACCCGGTGATGCTCAGAGATTACTCCTGGCTCTGCACTCAGGAATTACTCCTGGTGGTGCTCAGGGGACCATATGGGATGCCGGGGATCGAACCAGGGCCGGCATGGGCCTGCCGCATGCAAGGCAAACACCCTACCCGCTGGACTATCGCTCCAGCCCCTAACATGCATTATTAAAGTCTCTTTGAGGACTCCACTGGCCAGAGCACAGAACCCTAATTAATGGGGTACGTTAGTAATACCATCCCCCTTCTGGCAAAGAGAAAAGTTCTGACAGGAAGATAATATGTTCCTAAATTTAGATGATATACCTTCCCATATTATTCTTTTCCAGCATTAACTAGTATCTTTATTCATATGCCAAGCTATGAACTGAAGCTGGATGATGGCACAGGTCAACTGAGAAAATGCAAAAAATGCTTTTGTGGAATGCATGAATCCAGAGAACTAAAGGCCAGAGAGGCAGTAGAGGAGTAAGCATTAGGCCAACTCTGCTTCAATCTTCAGCTCTGAGTATTGTTCCCTGAGTGCCACCAGAGTCATCACTAAGCACAGAGTCAGAAACAAGTCCTGAATACTACCAGATGTGACCCCCACAAACATGCAGAAGTACCTAGAGATTTTTAAAAACGTGATGATGCAGCAAATTGATGATGAGAGGAAGTTCATCAATGGGAATCAAAAAGTTAGTGATAAATTGACTTTATTAATATTGCAAAGAAATATAAGATTTATTTTCTCAATTATAACTTATGCATCTTGTTGTTACTAGAACATTAGAATTTCCTGCATCTTACTTTTTTTTGGCAATACCCTATTTTCAACTTAGACACACAGGGAAGAGCTGCTACCAGCTCTCCCTGAGCTCAGCTGATCATGAGGCGCCCAGGAGGGAAGGTGGGTTCTAGCCCTGGCACGCCATCCAAATAGAACCTCACAAGAAGCCAGAGGAACCCCCACAACATGAGGTGCACCATTTTCAACATCCAGACTCCAAAGCATGTCAGAGCTCCACCCAAGAGAAAAGCCTATCTCTTTCCATTATGGTTCATCAGTAAATGCACAGGATGAGAGCCTACTATTGAGAGTATACCACCTGCAGTGCAGAGCCTGGAAATCTACCCGTGTCAGATCTGATATGCCAAATATCAGTAACAATCATAGACCTCATTCCCATGACCTAAAGGAATTGTATGATGCTCTTCGTGTTCCTGGAGTGAGCAGATGCCCTTGGGCTACACTAGCATGCAACAGGATGGATGGAGATGTTACTGGTGCTCACTAGAGAAAATCTATGAATAACAGGAAGACAAGTGATAACCTATTTTCAAATATATGCTTTTAAGAGAGGACATTCCTCTATAGGCCTTAAAATGGTTACATATAAAAAAAAACTATTATGGCATTTTCCATTTGTATTGCAAAGTTTAAAATATTGCCTACTTTGGTGTGTTTTTTAATTCTAATGAGGGTTCTATAGAAGTCGCAAGAATTATTGTAAATGATTGTATTTGTAAACAATTCATAGAACTAAACTCATGCCCTGTCAAAGAACATACCATAGACATCTCTCATTAATTTAAATTGAGAAAAAAGCCTTTTGTCCATTTGGTATTCCTTTTGTTTAAGCTACAGTCAGCAGCTGTAACTTCAGTTTGTTACTATGCTTGCCTCCAGCATCACCCTCTTACTGTTCCCAAATTACTGCTTTTAATTTGCTGTGTGTTGAGAAATCAAATAAGCAAGCACTTTTTTTCAGAAAAAAAATATTGCCTAAAATAACAGAGTAAAAGACCTGAGGGATTTTTTTCTATTAAAAAAGGGTTTTAGCTCTCAATTCACATTCCATGTCACATTTCTGTCTATGGAGGCCACTAAGAGACATGTACTTGTTGATTATATGGTACTTGTTCATTTTATGACTCTGTGCTGTGATAGGATGAGTTTACCAAATTTATAACCAGAGTCCATTAAATGACAGACACTGGGCTAAAGCTCAGCTTACAACTATGAATAAGACAGTATTCACCCTCAGGAATCTGAGAGTTCAACAGAGTAGAAAGAAAATGTCAATAAACAGTAATTACTATGAAAGGGCTCATACATGACTGCATTCGTAAAAACCCAGGGACCCAATTCGTCCCAGAGAGTTTTGGGATTTGCGTCGAGCCAGAGGATGTAATAAAATGAACTGTTTAGTAGATGAATTGTCCATCATCATCTAGAGAGACGCTATCTAGAGCTGATGCTAGAATGAACAGGAGGAGAAAATGATCAAAAGAAGAAGAAACCTAATAGCACAGTGTTTGTGGTACTGTAGGGGAGCCAGTACAGGAATATCAATGTGCATTAGAAGAGTAACTGGCAAGAAGTGATCTTCATATTACTTCAAATTTGTATCTGTTATTTTTTTTATATTTTAGTACACCACTGTGAGATATACAATTACAAGGAAGTTCATGTTTGGGTTTCGGTCTTACAGTGTTCCAGCACCCATTTTTCCATATATAGGTAAACATAAAGCCTATAATCAAGATCTGAATAAAATACAGATACTTACAAAATTTATACATAAAAGCATTCACAAGTTATAAGCTATCACAATAAGAAACTAATAGTTCACTATCACTATCTCACTATCTTCCCGTTAATGATCTATTTGCAAGAGTGGGACCAGTAATATCTCCATATGTCCCGTCTCATGCTAGAACCAAAAGGCATACGCTTGCTCCAGGAACATAAAAGCCTCAAACAATTATATTAGGTCACGGGAATGACCTAATATAAATGTTACTGGTATTTGGCATATCAAATACTACACGAGCAACTTGCCAGGCTTGCCGTGCAGGTGGCATACTGTTGTAGTCACCTCTAAATAAAGCATTTATTGATAAACCGTGCGGCCGCTAACAGTCACGCTGAGCCGGGCTGTGATAGTCTGGTCTGCTGGGTGGAGTTGTGCGAGAGGGAAGTCGGATGTGGAAAATGGCGGGCCCCATGGAGTAGGGAAGAGTGATCTGGCTTGTTGTGAGGCTCAGCTGGGGTGGCAGGCCAGGGCTAGAACCCGCCATGCCTCCCGGGCGCCTCACTAGCAGCTGGGCACAGGAGAGCAAGGAGCAGCTCTGCCCCATGTCTGAGTGTCTCTGGTTCAGCATACCTGGGCCAGTATATATATATATGTATATATGTATATATATAGTTATACTGTATAATTAAGAAAATGAGTCAAGCTATGGATACATTACATACATACATCACATCATATATATGTGTAATGCCAACTATGTATTTGAGAGAAAGAAGTTGAATTACCAAATGAGAAATATAGAAAGAGAATTTAAATATTGTATTATATTATATATACATATTTGCAAAACATGTAAATAATATAGAAACTATGTTTTGGATACAGAAGTGTAATTTTGAGTGTTGCCATATATATGACCTCCATAACCATGCATCCAAATAGAGACCACAAAGTGTTAAGAGTTCAGGGCCTATACTAGGGAGAGGTATCACTGTATCACTGTCTTCCCGTTCATCATCGATTTGCTCAAGTGGGCCCCAGTAACATCTCCATATGTCCTGTCTCATGCTAGTAGAGCCCAAGGGCATCTGCTTGCTCCAGGAACATAAAGAGCCTCAATCCATTGCGGAATGAGGTCTATAATTGTTACTGGTATTTGGCATATCAAATACAACACGGGTAGCTTGCCAGGCTCTGCCGTGCAGGTAGCATATTCTTGTAGTCATTTCTAAGTCCAGCATTTATTGATAACTGCACTGCCACAAGCGGCTGCGCTAGCCGGGCTGTGTTAGGCTGGTCTGCTGGGTGGAGTTCTGAAGAGAGAGAAGTCCGGATGTGGAAAATGGAGGTCCTCATGGAATGGGGGTCGTCTGGCTTGTTGCAAGGCTCTGCTGGGGTGGCGGGCCAGGGCTAGAACCAACCATCCCTCCTGGGCTCCTCGTGAGCGGCTGGGCACAGGGAGAGCAAGTAGCAGCTCTGCCCATGTCTGTCTCTAGGGAATGGATGAAAACTCAGAAATCCTGCAAGGTTTTAATGCTTTATGTATCACAGGTTCAGGCATATAAATCAGTAATAGGAAAAACCCTGTGCTTAGGATTCCTGGCTAGAACCCCAGCCATGTGTAGGCCAAGATGGCTGCCACCATGTGTTAAGGCCCTGTAGAGAGGAGACAAACACAAGACTCCAACAGAAAGGGGAAGAGTGAATCAAGAAGAGTGCAAGCCCCAAAAGAGAGCCCAAAAATGAGGGAGAGCAAGAGAGGAAGCAGGCTAGGTTTATCTCCCTGCAACTCAGACCTCTCACTTTTATGGGAAGCATGCAGGGTCAAATGCCCTCAGGTAATTTCTCCTGCACCTCACCTCGGCCCTTTTAGATGCTAATGTCTGAGCCAAGATCTGCTAGGAAATGCCTTTATAGGGTAGAGAAGGGGTTTCTGAGATGGCATGCCTCTGTACCAAAGACTATACTAATGCCAGTTAAATATTTCTCCAAGCCTTCACAAGAGTCTCATCTACTTCATGGTAGTTTTGTATTTTAGTTGCCTTTGAGTTATCAGGGAGCCATGCTTGCTTGCTTGGAGGCAAACAGCATTTCTCTCTGGTCTAATTACTTAGAGATCCAACGTGGCCAGGCAAATATGTTGGTAAGATCTAGCTAGTCCCACGATGATTGTGGTAGCATGAGAGAATATTTATACCAGCCAGTACAGAATACATGGTCAGATAAACTGCCACATTTAAACTACCCCCTCTTTATGAAGTGACCTGCAGGAGGCAGTCCAGGGCAGATGCAGAGGGTCTTAGGTGTCCTGCAACACCCTCCTACAATCTCTCCCTTTGGGAATCCACACTTTACAGGAATTGCTTTGAATATATCTATTTTATGTGACCTCATATTCTTGATCACTTGTTTCCCACATTCAAGAGGCATAGAATGTCCCTTGGAAATCAATCACTGTATCACTGTCTTCCTGTTCATCATCGATTGGCTCAAGAGGGCACCAGTAACATCTCCATATGTCCTGTTTCATGTTAGTAGAGTCCAAGGGCACCTGCTTGCTCCAGGAACATAAAGAGCCTCAAAACATTCCATCAAGTCATGGGAATGAGGTCTAAAATTATCAAATATGACATGAGTAGCTTGCCAGGCTCTGCTGTGCAGGGAGAGGTAACAAATCAAAAGTGCCCTGAAACATAGGCAAGGAGTCTGCTTAAGCATCTAATCTGCATTACATTTATATTTCTGCTGTAACATTACAAAATAACACTGTTCAGAAAAGAATACATTTGTTCTACTTTTCTAAAAAAACAGTAGTTTTATATTAGTTTCATGGAATTAAAATCAAGGTACCACACAATGGCTTCTTCTGGACATTCTAGAGAAGGTTTGACCTGGAATTCTGCAACATTTTTTGTGATACCAAGATCTCTTGATTTATAGCCCCATAATGCCAGCCCCATAATGCCAGTCTCTGCTGTCCCCGTTACACTCTTGTCTTTTAATATTTCTATTACTTATATAAATATTTAATATTTCTGATTACTTTATTTTTTTTTTTTTTGCTTTTTGGGTCACACCCGGCAATGCTCAGGGGTTTCTCCTGGCTCTGCACTCCGGAATAACTCCTGGCGGTGCTTGGGCGACCATATGGGATGCCAGGGATCGAACCCGGGCCTACACAGGCGGCCGCGTGCAAGGCAAACGCCCTACCCTCTGGGCTATCACTCCGGCCCCAATATTTCTGATTACTTTAGAACCACACAAATAGTGGAGGATGATGTATGAACTCAGTATCTTTCTGTAGACACACATTTAATAACCCTTTTGGCATGAAAGAAAACCCATTTACGGATTCCAGGATTAAGATTAGGACATGTTTAGGAATACCATTTTCAGTCTACCACAGTTCCCAAACATAAAACATACTGAGCTTTGGGTTTATTTTTGTTTTCTTGTGTCAGGAATCAAACTCTGTTCTTGCTTTTGCACTCAATCATCCTATTGCCAAGTTAATAGGCTCAACCCCACACTGTGTTTTTAAATCTATATCATTTGTTATTTAGAGAAACGGTTCATAATTTCTGTTCAAATTTATTTTCTCATTTGGGCCTGCCGAATTCTTTAACCCATTTGATCTCTAGGCCTTTGTTAGAATTTATTTTTTATTAGCCTTTTCACTTTACATTCATCTTTTTTTAGGAATATGCTACTTATCTAAAATAACTCTTCCTCCTAATTTATAGCACATACTAAATGATTAAAATCTCATTATTCCTTCCCTCTTTGTAACTCCACTCCTGATGTGACAGTTCAAGGCACTGAACACTGATTCTTCTGTCTTTTCAGGGGAAATGAGAACGTGAAGTTAAATTCGGATGTTGAAGCCACAGTACTATGTTCACTGCCTCGTCTTAGAGTATGGAGCCTTTCTTCTCTTAGTTTTTTCCTGATTTTCGGAGTTCCAAAAGTACTTAAGTACTCATACTTCTACCTGCATCATATTTTAAATACTTTCTAGTTCTTTTTTGTCCCACTATGTAAACTGAGTTTTCTTCTATGGAGCCAAAACTAATTTTCTATGAAAGAGCAAACATTTACGTAATCACATAAGTTTGTATTTTGATAATGAATGTTTTAAATAGGGGTGAATTTAGAAATAACCAGACTGCATAGGGCCAGAGCGATAGTCCAGTGGGAAGGTTATTTGCCTTGCACACAACTGACCCAGGTTCGATCCCCGGCATCCTATATGGTCCCCTGAACACTTCCAGGAGTAATTCCTGAGTGCAGAGACAGGAGTAACCCCTGAGCATTGGCGGTGTGACCCAAAAATTAAAAAAAAAAACAACCAAGCTGCAGTATAATAAAGAAAGGTATTTATAGAAGAATTAGTATCATTCTTCAAACTTTTAACTAAGGGAAAATACCAAGATATATTCCACTATACAAAAACTATAGAAAGCTTTTAAATAATTAAGCAGGGAACATCTTAATTTAAAATTTAAGTAATTTTTCTGCATATTTTAGATTAGTTATCGTATGTCTTTTTGTAACCATCAACACACAGACACTCTCTGTGACTTTCCTGATTTTAATTAAGGGAGACAACAATAGAGGCCATTGCAGTTAATTTTTAATCATGGTAAGAAATATTTAGTTTTATTAATGACAGGGAAGTGATGAATGCTATCACAATTAGAACCAAGTACAAAATAAAATTAATGCAATACATTGCAATATATTTTATATTACAAAGGTTGCTTGTCACTTGTCTTCCTGTTGCTCTTCAATTTGCTTGAGGGGTCACAAGTAACAGCTCCATACATCCTGTCAAGTGCTAGTGTAGCCAAGACCATATGCACTCTCCAGGAACATGAAGAGCCTCAAACCATTCTTTCAGGTCATGGAAATGAGGTCTCTAATTGTTACTGGTTTTGGCATATCAAATGCAACATGGGTAGATTGCCTGACTCTGCCAAGTGGGTGGATACTCTTGATATTAGGCTCTCAGTTCATATATTTATTGATGAGCTGCAATGGGGAGAGATCGGCTTTTATCTTGGGTGGAACTCTGATGAACTCTGGAGTCCAATGTTGAAAATGGCAGCCCTCAATGTGTGGGGGGTTCTTCTGACTTTTTTGCAAGGCTCTGCTGGGATGGCAGGCCAGGGCTAGAACCCACCTTCCTCCTGGGCAACTCATGATCAGCTGAGCACAGGGAGAGCCGGTAGCAGCTCTGCCCCGTGTATCTGTGTCTCTGACTCAAGCATACCTGGGCTTGAAATAGGCTTCGCTGTAAGGTGGGTCTCTGATGAGCAGGACTTGAGATCGGCTTTTCTCTTGGGTGGAGCTCTGATGAGCTGTGTAGTCTGGATATTGAAAATGGCTGTTCTCATGTTATGGGGCTTCCTCTGGCTTCTTGGGAGGCTCTATTGGGATGGCAGGCCAGGGCTAGAACCTGCTTTTTCTCCTGAACGCCTCATGTACATGAGAATAGGCATATTATATTGCATAAATAATTTGAAAATTTTTAACTTAGGTAAAAATCTTTACCAATCAATCATTACAAATCAACTTTTTTAATCTATTTTCCTATTATTCCTTTGACCATTCCTTCAATTTTTTGTTGGAATACGAATTAGATGTGTAGATGCCTGCCAAAGGAGCAGATTTGGGGTTGTATCCTCCCAGTTATTCTTGGAAGGATAACTGGGGGCATTGGTGGGGTAGGTGACACTGAAGATGAGATTGGTGTTGGAATATTGTACAACAGAAACAGCTGTGCTATGAATAACTTTGCACTCAGGGAACACTCATGATGGTGTTAGGGGGCAACCGTATGGTATATCAGAGATAGATCCCTGATCAGGTTGGTGCAATAGACCAATAGACTAACACTTCAATTCTGTTTCATTTGACCATGTTCAAGAATATGCCAAACTCTATTATATGATTAACATTTTTGTTAATAAGAGTGACTAAATAAAAGTGAAAATCAAAGTGGTGTTTGAAAAATTTTAGTATTAGTGTAAACTCATAAATAAGATTTCTTTTGCAGAAATTTTAAGACTATAGTACATTAATCTTATTTTGCAGGTTTTTTTTTTTTGGACTATGCTTGGTGATGCTCAGGGATTACTCCTATCTGTGTGCTCTGAAATTATGCCTTGCAGTGCTTGGGTGACCTTATGGCACTTTGGGATTGAACTCAGCTTGAATTACTCTAGAATTTTAAGACCAATTTTCCAGTAATTTTATCAGAAAATCATTTGTCATAATTTAGAACTTATATGTGTGTATATGTGTATGTCTGTGTGTATATGTGTGTGATATAGAACACACATACATATATAATATATGTGTATGTATGTGTTTGTGTGTGGGTATATATATATAATTTAAAGGGTTTATGTATTGAATGCTATGGGATGTATTTTTATATACTGGATGCCTGTGAATATTATTTTTATAATTTCTAAAAACTTGGTACCTTATAACAACAGACACACACATGTCTTATTGTTCTGGAGATCAGCTGTCTAAAGTCAGTATCTTCGAGGCAAGTCAAGGTAACAAAGCAAGATTTCTTTCTGGAGATTTAGCTGAGAAAACATTGCTTGTCACTTCAGGCCTTAGTTCTTCCATTGTTTCATAATTGTGATAGAACTGTTTATGTACATAGGTAGCTCTATATGCCTTGAAAAATGATAAGAAGCAACATATTGATTTTCTTTAACAAATGCTCTTAGAATATTTTTTGGTTTTATATTTAATTATTTCCAAAAATGATTTTGAATTAATGATTTAATAATCACTCTTATAATACTAGCCAGTAGAGTATTTTCCATTGTTTTAGATTTATTTTTATTATCATTTACTGGGGGTATATGGGCCTTATCTGGTTATCCTCAGAGAGCATCACTGAACATTTTTAAACTCCTTTTCTCAAGAGAGGGCATTGCCCTTTTCATTTTTGAATCCCTATCAATATTTTAATACTTCCTATTCTTTGTCTCTGCTTTTGGAATCCTATTCATTGATTGATCACGAGAGCCCTGGATGTAATTGAGAGTTCTCTGAAATTTCAAGCATGCATTGGAGTTAGTTTTTGTGCAGAAAAGTTTTATGACCCTGACAGTCCACAGCATTTTAGCTAAAATGAGATTCTGAGATCTTATTTTGTGGTGGAGCAAACACATGATTGTTACACGCACTTTATTCTCCGTAATACCTCTACTTTAAATAATGAATGTTCCCCAGGTTGATAGTTCCTATCTCCATGTGTATTACCACCATTTTATCCTGGCATTATTGTGGTAATCCAAGTGCCATAATAACTTAATGTCTAAACAGCTGGCTATCCTCACTTCAGTGCTTCCTAAGCTTTAATGTGCACTGTTATTGCCTTGTAAAATACAGACTCTTGGACCCCATTCATAGCAATTCTGACAAACTCAATAGCCCTTTAGTGCTGTCACGAGATCTGTGTACCTAACAAACATCCAACAATACTGACACGGTTGATCTATGGTCAACTTTACATATAATTCCGCCATTTTGTCATTGTAAGAAGAAAGCTATCATAACTTGAATACTCATTTTAGTAGTATTAAATATGTGGCTCAGTATTTAAACATAGTATAACAGTGATATCTGGAATCACTACAAAGTTTCCTATTGGTTAGATGTGTAGTTGGTTTAGTAGTGACAAGGTATCAGATGGCAGGTTAAAAAGCAAAACAAATTATAAAATAAGAAAAATCCTTTAAAAATTTCACTGTAAGTCTAACTTTTCTCAATTTGGTATATAGATTTCTCATGAATAAGACTTATCAATTCATGAACATGGCTCTTTACTTTCTTATTAATATGCCTTTTGTTTAAACATGAAAGCAGTTATTTAAACCCAACTCAAATGATGTTCACATCATTTCATTCAATATATTTCTTCCATTTACCCAAAACAAAAATATCTGTTTCCCTTACGTAAGTTTCATAAGGAGAGGGGAAAAATGAAAAAAACTTATAAGATTGGACTCTGAAGTTACTGATTAAGTCATATATATATATATATATATATGTCATATATATATCAGAAACATTTGTCAACATCTCTCATGTTTGATTATGAATACTGTTGGAATATATATATATATATATATATATATATATATATATATGTGTGTGTGTGTGTGTGTGTGGGGAAATAACCATATCTGTAGTAAACAAAACACACAAAATTGTAGCCACAAAATAGTTTTATATTCTTCTATAACAAAAAGTATTGATTAGAAATTTAAAGTACAGGAACCCACTCTTCAAAGGAAGATTCTGGAATTTTGAAGGTTTCTGCTTTAGGTATATTTTGAAAAGCACTACAAATCTGTTTGTGCTATAAAATATTGTGTTTTATAATATACTAGGGCATATTTACAATATACCCTATTTTAAATATTTTAAATAAGTGAGCAAGCTGGGTTCCGAAAGGATTCAGCACAATCAACCATATCCACAAGGTAACCAAACTCATTAAGGTTTGTAGGGAGTTCAAGATGCCGCTCTGTCTAACATTCATTGATTTAAAGAAAGCTTTTGTTTCTGTTGAGAGTGATGTGGGCATCAAGGTCCTCGACAAACAGGGCATTCAAAGCCAGTACATCAAAATCCTTCATGACTGTATTACGGATTCACCACTAGGATCTCATAATTTTAAAAGGAAGTGATGATGTAAAAAGAGAGGTTTGGCAAGGTGATGCCATTTCACCAAAAGTCTTCAGTGCCACCCTTGAGAACATCATGCGACAATTAGAATGGGAAGCAATGGGAGTGAAGGTAGACGGTCGGCAACTACACCAACTTCGGCTTCACTGATGAAATCGTTTTTTTTTTTTTTTCATTTTGGGTCACACCCTGCGATGCTCAGGGGTTACTTCTTGGCTCTGTGTTCAGGAATTACTCCTGGCAGTGCTAGGGGACTACAAGAGATACTGGTAATCTAAATTGGGTGGGCTGTGTGCAAGGCAAACATTGCACCCACTGTACTGTCGCTCCGGCCTCTGACAACATAGTGCTAATAACACCAAATATTAGCCAAGCAGCACAAATGCTGGCTGACTTTGACCATTAATGTGGAGAGATAGGTCTACAGCTGAATCTCAACAAAACAATGTTCATGAAAAATAAACTAAATCCAGATGCTCCATTCACTCTCAACAGAACAAATATCTCTGAATGCAGCAGTTATGTGTACCTAGGTCGAGAACTCAACATGATGAATGACCTAAAATCTGAGCTGCACAAGAGGAAGAGAGAGCAGGACAAAGAACCTTTGGCTCCGGGCACATCTCTTTTTTTTAAATTTTTTTTTTAATTTTTTTATTTTTTTACAATTACAAAGATATACAATTAAAAAAGTTTATATTTGGGTTTTAGTCATACAGTGTTGCAGCACCCATCCCGCCACCAGTGCCCATCTCCCACCACCAACGTCCCCGGTTCCCTCCCCTTTCTTTCCATTTCTCTCTCTTTCTCTTTTCCTTCCCCTCCAGACTATGGATTACAGAACATACATTAAAGGGGTTGTCATCTGTATCTTTTGCCTCTATTTAATGCTCAGTTTTAGGTTGGCATTAGTACCCTCGACAATTGTTAGCACACTGTTCCATTTTCTGTCTTACCTAACCTCTGAATCCCACACGTTTGTGATAATTTCCACCTTTGACAAGACCTCCTGATATGTTTCACTTGACCTTGGATATCGGTATCATAATATGTACCTATATATTTATGATATGCAGATAAATGCAGTTATTCTGTATCTGTCTCTCTCCTTCTGGCTAATTTCGCTCAACATAATCTTCTCCATGTCCATCCATTTGTAGGCAAATTTTATAACTTCATTTTTCCTAACAGCTGCATAGTATTCCATTGTGTAGATGTACCAAAGCTTTTTATCCAGTCATCGATTTTCGGGCACTCTGGTTGCTTCCAGATTCTGGCTATTGTGAATAATGCTGCTATGAACATAAAAGTAGGGATGGTGTTTCCGCTGCGTATTTTTGGCTTCCCAGAGTAGATTCCCAGGAGTGGTATGGCTGGGTCAAATGGGAGTTCAATTTCTAGTCTTTGTAGGAATGTCCATATTGTTTTCCAGAAAGGCTGTACCAGCCGGCATTCCCACCAACAATGGATGAGTGTTCCCTTTCCCCACACCCACGCCAGCACTTGTTGTTCTTGCTCTTTTGAATATGTGCCAGTCTCTGTGGTGTAAAGTGGTATCTCATTGTTGTTTTGATTTGCATCTCTCTGATGATTAGTGATGATAAGCATTTTTTTCATATGTTTTTTTGCCATTCGAATTTCTTGGTGAGAGTTTCTGTTCATTTCTTCTCCCCATTTTTTGATGGGGTTGTTTGATTTCTTCTTGTAAAGTTCTACCAGCGGGGCACATCTCTTTGACTCCACTGTTCTCCCTGCATTAACATACGCCTCAGAGACCTGGACCCTACAAAAGCAAGATGAGAATGCTATTCGGGTCTCCCAAAGAGGAATTGAAAGAGCTGTAATAGGAATACCATGCCTCACTCAAGTGAGAGAGGGAATCTGGAGTTCCAACCTCCATGGAGAGTCAGGGATGTTGTCTTGTGTGCCAAGGTGTTGTAAATCAGATGGGCTGGACATGTAATGTGATTTCTAAATGACCACTGATCTAGAGTCATTACCGACTGGATCCCACGGGACATCAATAGACCAAGTGATGGCCCACCTACAACAAGATGGTCAGACTTCTTCAAGATCCTGAATGAACCGTTTGAGGTTCTTTGTATTTCTGGAGCAAGTAGAAGCCATTGGGCTTCATTGGCATGTGACAGGGACAAATGAAAATGTTACTGGTGCCCACTCGAGTAAATCAACGAATAAAGGGATGTCGAGTGAACAAGTGATATTTAAAATATACTAGAACATAGTTTGAAAAGCACTGCAAACCTGCATGTGTCATGAAAATATTGTGTTTGATTATATACTGGTGTATTTTCAAAATATACTAAGGTATATGTTGAAAACCACTAAAAATATGCATGTTAAAAATGCTGCATTTAATTATAATTTAATTACACAACCTGCCCCAAGTAATGTGCATTGTTCATATTTTGGCAGTGCTTCAATACTGTATGAGGAATAAACAACACTTTCATTAGTGTCTTTAGGAAACTTCAAAATTCTGTCTTGCATATCTCATATCAAAACCTGCTTGTGGAAATATGGACGGTAACTGGTTCATTACTGAGAGTAGTATTAGTTTATTTTTTCTGAGGTAAAGAAATATGTTTGTGAATAAAACAGAAATTTATGACTTTTCTGTAGCAAGAATGTCCAACAATTCTGAGAAAGTGAAAAAAAATCTGGTTCTGAATCTGGCTGAGACTGTAAATAGGGAACCCAGAAGATCTTCCTGGGGTTCGTGGCGGTTTCTGGACTGAGAGAGCATCGGCCTCTGGCGCCGGACCAGCACCTACGCCATGGGCTCTTATTGTATGAGCCGGGTTCCAGCACCAGGGAGGAGAAGCTGCTCCTGATGCCTAGGCCCAGGGTTAGCACCAGAGCCACAAGGCCTGAGCCTGAGCCTGAGGGCGGGCATCAAAGCTACAGGACTACAGAGCTTCAGGGTCACTGAGTGTGAGGGACCACCAGCAGGGCAACAAGGAGGAAGTCAGAGAATTAGAAAAGGATTCAGAGACAAGGACATTGTAGCAAAAGATGAAACAAGGTAACTGGGAAGTAGCTAGGGACATAGTAGAGGAGTCCAGAGAAAAGAGCCCTGAAGAAAAAGGCCTGAGCAGAAAGGCCCTAAGGAAAAGGTCCTGAAAGGAGCCGTGCTGGGGAGAGGACCAGAGCAAGAGGCTTTGCACGGAGACCTCCGGAAGTGAGAGAACCTGAGGGAGAGGAGCCCGCACAGATGTTCTCAAAAAGAGCAGCTTTCAGTAGAAGCCCATACCAGGAGCCTACACAGAACCCCCAAAGAGAGAGCAGCCTGCAGGAGAATCCTGCATATAGACAGAAGTCCAGGAGAGGTTCCTGTCCAGAGCAACAAGATGAAACTAAATAGCATTAAAGAGTAACTTTCAGGAATCTCTGACCTTGCTCTTTATTCCAAGGACAGGTCAGGGGAAATGGTGTAGGTCCCCGACACAGGCCTGGGGCCCTAAGGGACAGTGAGTAATACTGGGGACCCAGCTAAGGCCCAGCTGGAATCCACAGGAGGGCGGGCTTTGGAACCTCCCTGAAGGGGAGCACAGCAGTCCCCCTCCGTTACAATTATTTTTAAGCCTTAACAAGTACCAGTATTTAATCATCTATGCTAGCCTGGAGGAAAAGGCTCCAAATGAATCTAAAGCAACAAAACTATTTACACTTAGTTGATTTATTCAGTAAACCATCTTTATTGAATGTTATAAATGCCAATTACCTTTTGTCAATCTATAGATGATTATCTAGTTGAAACAACAGCAATAAAATTAAAAAAAAAGATTACAGTAAGCTGAGGCTCGAGAAATAATATAGCAGGTAGAGCGCTTTCCTGCTGCTTGCCTTGATCTCTGAGAGTACATAGAATCCTCTGAGCACTGTCAGGAGTATTTTTTTTTTGTTTACTATTTGGGTCACACCCAGTGATACTCAGTGATTACTCCTGGCTCTGAACTCATGGATTACTCCTGGCAGTGCTCAGGGGACAATATGGGATGTCATATGAGAACCTGGGTTGGCTGCGTGCCAGGCAAATGTTCTCCCCACTGTATTATCTCTCCGGCCCCCGTCGAAAATAATTTTTGAGTGCGGAACCAAGAGTAAACCCCAGACATCACCAGATGTGGTCGGCAAACAAACAAACAAAAATAAGAAATGTAAGCAAGGAAGCAATTAAAAATATTAAGTGGAAAATTATTTGCATGAAAAGCAAGCTGAAGAATGTATGATAGGTGTTATGAATACTGAGATTCAAATTCAGTATTTGTTTATAAGACAAACATCAATGTTTCACTCTATGTATGTGTCTTGTAGAGACACTATGAGAAGGATTGAGGAAACCCTGCTTGATTCTATGCTGTGGATGAACACAAGAGAGCAGCCCTTCCTTAGCAGGTTACATTGACATGCATATTTTGATATAAAGTATTAGGACCATGAAAAATAAGAGTTCTGAAGAGTTGAGGGAAAGGAAAAAAAGCATTGAAGGAAGTGTAATGTGACTACATGTTCAAAACTATTACAGGGAGCAACACTGCATGCTAAGGGCAGGCCAGCCATCATACAGCCATGAAAGGAATAAACTGTAAGTAAAATATTAGCCCTTCATGTCAGAACACAGAAAACTTCTATATGTTTAACTTTATAGTTTCTCTTTAACTACTACTAGACTAGATATTTTTAAATGGACTATCATACATTTCCTGTTGCTAACAAAGCTGATTTGAATTGTAAATAATACTGTTGGGCAACCTTGGATGACAACTAGTTAACTTGGTACCAGGTGATGTAACTGTACCTCCAAAAAGGTGGAACTATAACAAAATCTATTAGGAGATTATACGTCAAATGTTTCTTCAGCTTTCACCCTTGTTCTTCTCTCCTTACTTTTCTGTCATTCTTTTCCTGCATGATTATACCTTCATCCAAACATTGTCCAACATTATATTACTTCTGAATTCCAATATACAACAGAGTCCGGTAGGGGTACTGGTTACAGTGTTAAGTTTCCAAGAGATAAAATTGCTGACTCTTTCTGAATCAATATTTGCTCTTATAAAGATATATATTTTTGGGGGCCAGAGAGATAGTATAGCAGGGAGGGCATTTGCTCTCCATGCTGCTGTCCCAGATACAATCTTGGCATCTCACATGGTTCTCCAAGCACCACCAGGAGTAGTTCCTGAATACAGTCATGAGTAACTGCTCTCTGTTGAGCATCACTGGATGTGACTCCAAAACTTTTATATATGATGTGTGTGTATATATTTATAATATTTAATGTTGAAGAGATGATATAAGTAGTGCCAACGTTATAAAAATGCTCTTTGGGACTGGAGGAATAACTCTCTAGTATAGGTGATAAAGATCTTTCTTTAGTTGTGATAAAATCTTATTCCATTCAGAATGCTGAATATGGTCCCCTGAACACAGCCAGGAGTATTCCCTGGGGATATAGTCAGGAGTAAGCCCTAAGCACCAGAGCGTAAACCTCTCAGGCATTTTCTTCAAATGAATTCAAATCATGTGAATTGATAACCCAGAAGGGGCTTGTAGGAAAGAGTAAGACCAATGGTCTGTCGGCGCAACAGATCTATACTTTTGTGGTGCTTTGGTATGGTTACAGTTATTTGAAAGAGGTGTGAAAATGTTCTCTCCAAAAACATACAGTCTTCTAAGCCATCATTACCTCAACCAAAAATAAATTATCTGTTAGTAGAAATTAGAAATAAAACCAGTTTCTTTATGTTTTCAACTGATTTTCTTTCAGCAGTTGATAGGGAAAATCACATCTATGTATTTGTTGAAAATGTATTAAATCTCTACTTGCTTTTGACTATTTAATTAACCTTAGTTGGTGAGAATATGATCTTTTTGGAATCAAAAATAGAATTAAAATATGGCATAGCTCATATGAATTAAATACCTCACACATATTGTTTATCTTTAGATTTTGGAGTCACACCTGACTACCCAATGTTCACTATGAATTTGGTGCTCACGGCTCACACTGTGGTATAGAGGGAGTCATTTTATATGGGAATTGATCCTTGAACTCTAGCATGCAAAGCATGTGTCCATTCATTTATTTATCTCTGGCTATGAATAAGTTAATTTTTAAATAAATTTAGAAAATCTAGTTTAGAGTTTTTTATCTGAGTATTTAGAAACTATATATACAGATAAACTTTGGTGCCAGGTTTTAGTTACTGAGTAAAATAATCTACCCAGATTTTGATGTAAAGTACAAGTCATATCCTTGGGCACAGGTTTAGAATGTCAAAAATAGTACTTTAGTCATTAGTTTGTTCACTAATGTACTTTCCCTTAGTGGAAAGACTATAAGGGCTAAAGCTGTTAAAATGTTCCCCAGAGGGAACATTTTTAATTTCTACGATAGGCAACTGATGATGGGATACCAGCTGCTGCATGATGTTTCCATGTGATTTCTACATGAGGCTTTGGTTCGGATATCAGTCCATGGTGGCCTCGGTTGAACCATAAAAGACAGAGACAAGAGATGGATTATATGCTGATTTGACGACCTGACCTCTGAAATTACATAGCATCCCTTCTACTATATGGATGCTTGTGGCACAAAGGCTTAAGAGAGCAGATATTTGTGAGCAATATCAAGGGTACATTGTTAGAAAAACTTATTCAATAAAAGATACTACTGTAGCCATTTCTTGAAAACATAATCTGCCAGAGAGATTAAATTTAACAGGTTTCACTTGTATCACTTGTCTTCCTATTGTTCATCAATTTGCTCGGGAGAGGCACCAGTAACATTTCCATTTGTCCCTGTGGCATGCTTGTATAGCCCAAGGGCCTCTGCTTTCGCTGCAGTAATATGAAAAGCCTCAAACCATTCATTCAGGTCATGGGAATATTATTGTTACTGTTTTTGGCATCTCAAATACAACATGGGTAGCTTGCCAGGCTCTGCAGTAACAGGTTTAATGTTATATATTTGATTATTCTAAAAATCAAATTATGTACATATGTAAGATAAGCAAAACAAACATCTTGCTCAAATACTGAAAAGTATGCCATTGGGTATGACAGGTACGAAGTTCTGGGCTACCACATTTATCGGTGGATATGAACAGTTTGAGGCCGGTTACTAGTGTGCCTGTATAAGATTTATCCATTGTGTCCTTTAGTCTCAGATAACGGGACATTCCAGGAAGCCATATTTCATGAGCATCCACCCTAGAAAGTAAAAATGTTTTTTATTTTTAAATGATTTTAATTATACTCCTTTCCACTCCCACTTCAACATCCCCTCAAGCTGCTAAGTATGTAACTGTGTTAATGACCTGTTTAAGTAAAGCTTTATATAATTGCCATGAATGTTGCCATTTGCTCCACCACCTCAGGGAGAAAAAGTTTTCTTAATGTTTGTACTTTGTCTTTCACTTAATTTTATAATAAACTAGATTGTTCATGACATTTTGCCTTCTGTCCTTTAAACTAAATGAAAAGTTTCTAATGTTTTGCATGCTGGTATCTCTGTGGAGTTAGACTATGGACTTAAAGGCGACTTAGAGGTTTTTAACAGTTGGGAAGCCAGCACTCAATATTTATCCTGCAGTTGCTATGGCTACTAATGCAGACAAAATTTGCGGAACAGGTTCAAGTAAGAGATAGCCAGAAAAGCACAAGTGGTCTCATTAATAGTTTCAACGATTAACCACAGTGAAAATTAGTAAGTGAATGTGCTGTCTTGATTTCCTACTTCTGTTGATATCACTAATGATAAAAGTGTGACCATTTGGAATAAATGCCTATATTTTGGTACATTCACATTCTTATTGTTGATGAGATGACAAGGATAAAATTGCTCTGATCTTATTTCATTATCACCTAAATTTGTTAAAGTAAACAATATCAGGAATGTTCTTTGTCTAATATCAGAGGTCCAAATTGGCTATTTGTTTATTATGTGTAGTACCCTTAACTACAATAAAATGTAAGTAGAATTCATATAAGATATTATATACAATTGTAACACTGTGTAAATAGCACATGAACTGATTCAGAATCAAAAGATGTTAGTGTTCTTTGGCATTGTTTTGATATTAGAAACAAAACTTATTTATGATTTAAATCAAACCAAAAGCAATTGTAGACTTGATTTTTTAAACAAAATAGCTACTAAATAAACCATCAAACTCTAGGCTTTCTCAAAATACCCAGTCCTTATTTTTCTTGATTGCATTTGTTTTTGAATTCAGATAATTTGGTTTACACAACTGCATATGGTTTTTAGGTGTGATTTTTATATCTCTTCAAAATTCATGCTAATAGAAAAATCTGTTATCAATATGCTATAGCTCTCTACCATAGCACATTGAAAACCCTTCAAGCTTATACTATTCCCCCCTTTCCCCTCTGATAAACTTAGATCTGTGGGCAGATACCAAGAAGTCATTTTTGCTAGTTTTTTTCAATCCATTTGCCTTGCTTCTTATACGTCACCTGTAAGAGACATTGTGCAATATTTGTCTTTATCTCTCTGTATCATTCTATTTCTCTTGCAGTTTGACTCAGATTCCAACATACAACATATAAGGTGATGTAATGGAGTGACTTTTGATATTGCTCTAGTAAATTTTTATGATTTTATATCTAACTTTTGAGTCTAATTCATTTAGAGTTAACATCAGTGATGTCATTTTTGTCAGATGTTCATGTTCATCCACTTTCAAGTATCTCTCCAGTTTTCTCAATACAATTTATTGATGAGACTTTCCTTTCTCCACTTTGTTCTCTTGACTCTTCTATCATACGAATTACAGCTTATGTATGTGGGGACTTGACATTTAGATCTCAATTTGATTCTAGCTACGCATTTAGTTTAATCCCTATGCCGTACTATTTTGATCAGTATAGCTTTGCATTACTGTGGAAATCATAAAGCATGATGTATTCTTTTTTAATGTTTTTACTTACTAATTTTAAGTGAGAAAATAAATTATATGTCTCCACCTGCAGTATGGGAAATTTCTCCCTTTTCTCCAGAACTGAATTTAAATAATATTTCCCACTATGTCATCTGTGCCATATAAACATAAATATTGAAGAACTAGTGTTTGTCTTTGACAGTCAGAGACTGTCAAAGACAAAGAGTCAAAGAGTGTTTGACACTGACTCCAGATCCAGTATTTGTGAAGCAGGTATATATGTGTCTCAAAATTCCATATCATGTATGATAAACTGGGGTGAGGCATGGGGCCACTGAAAACTGAAGTCTCAGTGGGCTATTAGGTTTGCAACTTTAACTTAAATATACCTAAGATAATGCAATGAGCTCATTAGTTTCATTTGGGGGAGGGGTTTGTCTCACACCAAATAGTAATCAGGTACTACTCCTGACTCAGGACTCATAGCAACTGTTGGGCTAGGGAACCATATATGATACTGTGGACGGAACCCAGGTCAGCTTAGTGCAACTGTAGCACCCTCTTGCTTGGGCCTCACATTATGTTAATCTCAGTGGTATAAATTGTCCAAGTAAACTTTGACAATGATTTTAGATATGAAATATCTGCATTTTATGTAAAATGTTTTAATTTTAAATGTTCTGAAATTAAGTTTATTGGTATCTAAAACATACATATATGCTCTAAGCAGCTAGTATTGGTACCTGGCACTTTCCCACCATAAGGCCCTAAGGGTGAGACCCAGAAGTAGGCTCTGTTCTTGGAGCAATAAAACCCAAATACATCCATGTGTGAAAAAAAATTGTTGTTTACAGGAAGGTATGCCTATAAGCTAAGAAGGTTGCCTCTAAGTTGGTCTTCTGACTACAGGAATATGTAATTGCTATTCTGTTGCAATGGACCAGGAGTTCGCAGGTGCTGTTATTCTATGCTCAGGAGTTTGTAGGTGCTGCACAGCTTGTACTTATACGTCTACTCAAGAACAGCATAAAAGACTTAAACTGTGCTCAGTAAACTGGAACTGCTCTTCAGAACCCCTGCTGTGTTGGTGTCTTTCTTTCTTACCTCAGCACTGGCAAGGAGGAGTTCTCTCCCAAGTCTTTGCCTCTCCTTTCCCCAGGATTGAAATCCGGCAAGATCCATCACCATCATCCATGCTGGCGACTTCTGAATTCACAGCTTCCCACACATGAATCAATGATTTACTATAAAATTTTGGGTGATCTAATGTTTGCGATAAGAGAAAGTTAAATATAAACTAATCATCACCACAGTCATTATCAATGTCTATGAGAGACAAAGAGAGAAGAGCAGCAGAAGCCGGGAAAAGCATCCACACCGCCTGCCTGCCCTTCGCCAACTATAAGACCAAGATGACTGCTCTCCGACGCCCTGATGGATCTATCACATCTTCCAGAAAGGCAATGGAGAAGATTATCCAGGACTTCTACTCAAATCTCTTTGATAGCCACATCCACTTGCCCACATACCAAATTCCACAGGATGGATATGTCATTCCCAACGATCTCCCTTCTGAAATCCGACATGCTATCTCGTTGGTAAAGAAGGGAACAGCACCAGGCCCAGACAAAGTCAGACCCGAACACCTGAAGAATCTGCCATCAGTACTCATCAATACACTAGCTTGGCTCTTCACACGCTACCTGTCTAAATGCAAGGTGCCCTCCCAATGAAAAACCAGCAGGACAGTTCTACTGTTCAAGAAGGGAGACATTCACGACATTGGCAACTATCGCCCCATCTGCCTGTTGTCTGTCATCTACAAGCTGTTTACACGATCATCCTGAGCGGGATTAGCAGAACACTAGATGAAGGACAGATGGGCTGGACATGTAATGCGATTTGGAGACAACCGCTGGACTAGAGCCATTACCGACTGGATCCCACGGTATATCAAAAGATCACGTGGCCGCCCACCTACAAGAGGGTCAGACTTCCTTGTAAAGACCCTGAAGGAACGGTTTGAGACTCTTCATATTCATGAATCAACCAGATGCCATTGGGCTACATTGGCATGTGACAGGGTCCAATGGAAATGATACTGGCACCCGCTCTAGCAAATTGATGAATAATGGGATTCAAGTGATGAAGTGATCAAGATGAAGGACAACCATGCGAGCAACCAGATGCCATTGGGCTACATTGACACGTGATAGGGTCCAATGGAAATGTTACTGGCTCCCACTTGAGCAAATAGATGAATAACGGGGTTCAAGTGATCAAGTGTTCAAGTGATGAGATACAAACACAATTCTAGATCTTCATCCTTTTATTTGCACATGAAATTTAACATATTTCTTCATTTCTCTGAGATCATATCGTTTTCCTACAACCAAAGTTTCTGTTGGAAAATTTGCTTATTACTGATATGGTTAGCCAAGAGTTGAAAGAGGTTCAACCACTGATCCTAACCCTCACCAGATTCTAAACTTGGTGGGGTAAAGAGTTTTAAACACTTTAAATTAAAAAAAAAACTTTAAAAAACAGAATATTTTTAATAAAAGTTGACTAAAAAGATTTAATTATTTTTTCTCATAAAATATATGATGAGGGACAGCCATGGGGCAGAGCTGCTACTGACTCTCACTGTGCCCAGCCACTCATGAGGTACCCAGGAGGGATGGCAGGTTCTAGTCCTGGCCTGCCACCCCAGCAGAACCTCACAACAAGCCAGACGACACCCCCCCACTCCATGAGGACCTCAAGTTTCCACATCTGGACTTCCCCCTCATCAGAACTCGACCCAGCAGACCAGCCTATTACAGCTTGACTGCGGCGGCCGCTGCGGCCTCGTGGTTCATCATAAATGCTAGATTTTGAGATGACTACAAGAGTATGGTACCCACACGGCAGAGCCTGGCAAGCTACCCGTGCCGTATTTAATATGCCTTATACCAGTAACAATTATAGACCTCATTCCCATGACCTGATGGAATGGTTTGAGGCTCTTTATGTTCCTGGAGCAAGCAGGTGCCCTTGGGCTCTACTTGCATGAGACAGGTCATATGGAGATGTTACTGGTGCCCGCTCCGAGCAAATCGATGATGAACGGGAAGACAGTGATACAGTGATACAGTGAAAATATATGATAGAGTTGTAAAGGAATCATTGAATGCTAATTGTAGATGAAGAATAATCTAAGAAATAAAGTGTATTTAATGAATTATTCATTTAATTAAAATCCATAGATCTGGAGTAGTTTCATGCCAGAGCAAATATACATTAAAACAAGATAGATATAGCTCAATTTAGAATTCTAAATATTATAACTCTAAATATATTAGTGAACAGTATTTAAGAGCTGCAGTTATTTTTTCATAATATAGAAAGAAGCATATGAATAAAATAAAAAATAAAACAATGTTGTGTAAATAATCTTTAAATATATCCTTACTAACACTATTTCCATTATTCTTGTTTCTGCAAACCTGACTCTTGAGTGCAGTTGACCTTAGCAATTGCCTCTTACAAACTGAAGGCAGAAAATTTATGACATCTTATTTTTGAGATCATATTACCAAAAAAAAGAATCTCTATTTCTTTTCCATTTCACTTCTTGCTCAGAGGCAAACTAGCCACCACTTCATGAGCTAAAATATTGTGTGTCCAACCAAGGGCATACGAGCAGTCTCCAAACAATCAGTAAAGCCTTCCAAACATCCTGCAATAATCTCTGGGTACATCCATCCCTCAGTTAATGATTTGATTAAAACAATAGTTGTGGAAAATAAAACTTGGATTATAACCTTCTGATAGAAACTTTGCCAGAATTATCAAACTAAGTTGAATCCACATCCCTCGTTTATAGAACATGCGAGACAGTGCACATCATTACATTTCTAAAATGAGCTTCATTAATTAAACAGCATGTATAACTCGTATAACTTCGGGATTATGCCTATAGTTGGAGTTATAGTGGAGTGTACCAAACTGTGAGTATAAGACGGGTATAAACTAAAAGGTAGAATAAAATGAGCCTTTATAAAGTTTGATCAATGCAACTTATTTTTTATGGCTAGAAAAAATTAGTTTGTCAGTTCAATTCTGTTAATTCAAGATGATTTTCTAAGTTACTACAAAGCATTTTTTAAAGTTAATTTTTCCATAGATGAAATCATTGATGTTATTTTAAAGTATTGTGAACCTGAAACAAATGCTAAGTAATAGTTCATCAAGAGCACCTCATTAATCAGGTGTCTCAGATCATTTCCAGACCTTTGAAATCATGGGAAGACTATCTAATACTTCAACTTTTTAGCTGTAATAACAACTCACATAGTGGTTTTTTTTTTTTTTAGGAGTGAAGGTTTCTTGTTTTAGGACCACACTCAACAATGCTCATGAGTTACCTCTAATCCTGTGCTCAGGAATGATCCAAGACTATAGTCAAGGATCATAATTGTTTCTAGTAATCTAAACTGATTGCCAGGATACAAGCACCTTAATTCCTGTAATCTCTATGACCTCTTTGATAGTTTTTTTTTTTTTTGTTTTTTTTTTTTTTTTTTTTTTTGGGTCACACCCGGCAATGCTCAGGGGTTACTCCCTGGCTCTGCACTCAGGAATCACTCCTGGCGGTGCTCGGGGGGACCATATGGGATGCCGGGGATCGAACCCGGGCCGGCATGAGCCGACCGCGTGCAAGGCAAACGCCTACCACGCTGGGCTACGGCTCCGGCCCCTGATAGTTTTTTTATTAATATCATTACCCCTGCTGTAATTTTTAGTTCCAAGTTAGTAAAAGTTACTTGTTGTATATTAACATAAAACATATTAAGGTCTTGCTCCACATTTTACAAAAGAAAGAGCTATCACGTTTTTGAAAGATCAGTTAAAAGAAATATAGCACACAATTTTAGGAAGGAAATGCAGGTTTCCTTAGAAATTGAAAACATTCAACACAATCCCTATCATTAAACAGAAAATATTGTATTAGATGCAATGATGTATGACTATGTACTTATCACTGTATCACTGTCTTCCCGTTCATCATCGATTTGCTCGAGCGGGCACCAGTAACATCTCCATATGACCTGTCTCATTCAAGTAGAGCCCAAAGGGCACCTGCTTGCTCCAGGGAACATAAAGAGCCTCAAACCATTCCATCAGGTCATGGGAATGAGGTCTATAATTGTTACTGGTATTTTATATCAAATACGACACAGGTAGCTTGCCAGGCTCTGCTGTGTATTTATATTTAAAAATAATATTTTGGTATGAATATATTGGTAATTTGATAGTAGGTGTGGCATAGTAATACAAATTTATAAGAATAGTAAAATTGAATCCCAGTACAGATGTGATATTTAAATCAAATTATTTAAATAAATTAAAATAATAAAAATAATCCATATATAATAAAAATGAAGAAATATAAAATAAATTGAAAAATATAAAACAGAAATATATATTATGAAATTATGATAATTTTATGCACATGCTTTTATAGGAAGTAGATATTGTTAAAGATAACATTTTTTTAAAAAACTCATATTTTACAACTTAAGATTTTTTCATACCACTGGCAATATTTTCTAATTTATGTCCAAGGTCTTTTATTCAGTACTGTTTGAACTATTGTCCAATATTACATTATTCAATTTGAAAAAAATTGAAGCAGATTTAAAAAAATGATTTTAGTAGCTACCCTTTTTCATTTCTAAAGTTTTTCATGTACTTTGCAATTATATACATCTCACGAGTAATCTATACATTCCAGATGACTATAATTATATATATATAAACATGTATTTACATATATATTTTTATATTATATATAGAATTTACCTACTATATGTATATATATGTATATATATACATATATATGGTAAATTATTCCTTCTTCAATATAGGACCATATGTTAAAATTAGTTTATAATTTTTTGAGTTGGAAGATAAAAAAGTGGTCAACCACATTTCTTGCATTTCCTTTTGTACTACACAATATATAATTTAGGGTGTTGTAAATATTTATAGATACCATGATGTGGTGGCTCTTACATTATCGAAAGTTTCCTTTTTTCAAGAAAAAATTAGTTAACCAGGATTTTTTTTTAAGTTAATTCACCAAGAAGTTTTCTTTAAACTTTGAATTCTTCACCTCTTAGTCTAAATTTTTAGAAGTCTGACTTATCTGTTGGGATAAAAACTTCTATTAGAATAAGTGGGACACCATTTCAAAGACCATGCTTTGTCTGTTGTGCCTCTGTGAATTGCTGAAAAACATTTGGACCTTACGTTCACTTTTTGAATGGAATCCCAGTGTCAAACAAACTATATCTTAATAGGTATAAAGAAGTTAAAACATGAGTAGGACAGTGTTCAGAGGGCAAGAGACTTGCCTTGCTTGTGGCCAACCTGGATTTGTCCTGAGTTCCTTATCTGGTCCCCAGAGCTGCTCCAGGGTGACTCAGAGCATAGAGCCAGGAGTAAACCCGAGCACTTCTGGCTATGGCTGGAAGAATAAAATATAATAATAATAATAATAATAATAATAATAATAATAATAATAATAATAATAAAATAAAAAAAAAAAGCAACTAAAACCAATTTGAAAAGGAATCCGTATTTCCCTATGCTCTAACCTTACCTCCTTCTTTCTCTCTCTTTTGTGACTTTAATAGACCAACAAAATCTCTTGAACCATAAAGCTCTGTTTAGATATTTAGAATTAGATCAACCACGGAGAACAAAAAGGAAGACCATGCAACACACTCAGTCCCAAATTCCAGTTAGAGGTAAGATCTGCTTAAGACAAAACGGTAAGGATCTATCTCCAGCCTTCCTCCCTTCTATAAAAATGCCCAATCTCTCTTCACCCACTGCCGCTAGTACCACAATTTGTGTTAATTAAACCATCTTTAAATGTGCGCCCCAGTAATACATGTCAGGAGTCATGAGCTCTGATTCCTTTGGAAAGATTCCCTCTACATACGGTTTAAATTGTAATTGACCCTTTTAAATAATATCCTTTGAACTTAGAAACAGAAAACCTCATTTGAATGCAAAATTTCAGTAAAACTGAGTAGTGATCAGTAGCTCGTTTGAGGGAAAGATGAATCCATACAAATATCCTTGATGTGTGTGTATTTATTAGGAAGATGTTATTTCAAGCTATACAGTTGTGGCAGACAAAATTATATTTCTTATTTACATATCTTTCCACATGTGTTTCAAATTTGAATGAAGCAATACACAATAAAGGATAATAGATCCTAATAGCTGACAATAAAGCATGCAGTAACTTATTTCCATCAACTAAACCAGATAGATTTTTTTGGTTTGATTTGGTGACCACCTTGTTGACTCAAAGGTGTTAAGGACTTATTCCTGTCTCTGCACTCTGATCATTTCTGGCAGACTGAAGGACCATATGAGGTGCAGGGGATGAAACCCAGGTTGGCCATGTGCAATGCAAGCATCCTACCTACTGTACAATTTCCACTGCCCTGTTTTAGAAATGTTGTTAAAACAGTGGTTATTAAAACACAGGCTAAATGATTTATGGAATATATAATAATTTTCTAAAAACTTAAAAGAATGTTAGAAGAACAACAGAAACATTTGTGTGCAAGAAATAGCTCTTGAAAAGAAAAGGAGGTTAAATACAAAAATTAAGGTGATTTAAGCATAACCGGGCAAACTGTTGCAAGGGGAGAAATGTCACCTTAAATGTATTAATTCACTTATGATCATTTCCTTGTTGAATGTTTACACTAAAATTATGCTCTGTTTATCTTAGAAATAGGGTCTATTGGAATGTGTAAAGTGTTTGTAAAATTCTCCGAATATAATTGCTCACTTTAAAAATACTGCTTACCATTGAATACAGGCAAAAACATACACATGATAACCTCTAAAAGTATGTATTACAATCCACAAGTTTAAGAGAAGGAAGAGAGAGGGAGAGAGAGAGAAAGAGAAAGAGAGAAAGAGAAAGAAATAAAGAACCTACCATAGAGACAGGCTAAGGGAGAGGGGAGAGAATCGGGAAATATGTGGTGGGAAATGGGCACTGGTGGAGGGATGGGTGCTGGGATATTGTTTGACTGAAACCCAAACGTGAACATGTTTGTAATTGTATATCTCATGGTGGTATAATAAAATATTTTAAAACATTAAATATCTATTCACAAAATTAAAAAATACTGCTTACATTTTTAAATTTATATATAGACATATTATTAACAGATATATGCATATATGTGTGCACATATGCACATGTATGTATATGCATGTATGCATATATGTATGTATATATCAATGTGTATGCATATGTGTTTATATATATTAAATACATTTTTAAATATCTCGAGACCAGAGCATCAATTAATGTTGAAGCTAGGTTACAAATAAATGTTTATGTAAACATTATGTTTCAAGTTAAATGTATATAGAGAAGAAATAAACTCCTAGGCTGTTGGTACAGATATTAATTTTATATGTTGCCACTGAAAACTCAATTTAATTCTAATTAATACCTGCTAATAACATTTCCTCAGTGATAGGGAAAGCCTTGTGGTCTGGCACTGGTAGAAATCCTGCTTTCAGTCTTCTGCCCAAGATCTCTACGGTCAATTAGGTTATAGTTACCCTCTGGACCTTGGCACCAATTCCCCACCTCTGCTCCTACTCCATAATATTTAAATGTACCTAACAGAGCGTTCAATTTGTTTGTTTTGCAATTTTATAATCCACTGGTCTCCCCTTATCTTTCTTTTGAGGTTTTGGGGCTACACTCAGGGTGCTCAGCACTTCTTTCAGTATGTGGTTAGGAATTACTCCTACCTTGCTTGGGGCACCATAATCAATCCCAAAGATTGAACCAGTTTGCTTGCCTATAAGGCAAGAATCTGACCAGCAGTACTATCACTGAGGCCTCTTTAGCCACTGTTATTCGGCTGTTGTCCACATAAATTTCCAGCCAGTAGGTGAAATATCATTACTGCTTAGCCAAGAGACCACTAGTTCTCATCATGGTATCACTGCCTTCCCGTTCATCATCAATTTGCTCGAGCGGGCACCAGTAACATCTCCATATGACCTGTCTCATGCAAGTAGAGCCCAAGAGCATCTGCTTGCTCCAGGAACATAAAGAGCCTCAAACCATTCCATCAGGTCATGGGAATGAGGTCTATAATTGTTACTGGTATTTGGCATATCAAATACAACATGGGTAGCTTGCCAGGCTCTGCTGAGCGGTGGCGTACTCTTGTAGTCATTTAGGAAATCCAGCATTTATTGATGAACTGCCCGGTCACTTGTGGCCGTGTGAGCCAGGCTGTGATAGGATGGTCTGCTGGGTGGAGTTCTGATGAGAGGGGAGTCCGGTGTGGAAAACAGAGGCCCTCATGGGTAGGGGGTTGTCTGGCCTGTTGTGAGGCTCTGCTGGGGTGGCGGGCCAGGGATAGAACCTGCCATCCCTTCCGGGCGCCTCATGAGCGGCTGGGCACAGGGAGAGCCAGTAGCAGCTCTGCCCCATGTCTGTCTCTGCATCCACTAGTTCTCATAGTAGATTTAAAAAGGAGACAGTCCTATCTGTGATGATTGTACGCTGAGGTGGGTGTAGAACCAAATGGCTCTTTAACACTGCTTGGACTATTTCTATGTTCACCTCTCTAAAGGTGTAAAATACTTGAAAGGATTGGTGTAAACAAAATGATGAGGAGGGAATAATGGCAAAATTCATGTTTAATCCATCATTTTCAAGAATTCTAGAGGTATTTAAGATGACAGTATTTTTTTTTAATCATGTGAAATGTTTCCAAACTTGGAAGGTCATTTAACCTTTATAGTGTGATGAACATGTAAATGATTTAAACATTTAAAAATATCACAAATCTTTTTACATTCGCTGCCTTTTTTATAATCCTAGGCATATTTTTTCATTCTGAGTTAAATAAGATGAAGACTAGTAGAAGCTTTTGTATCTCATTATATATTAATATAATAAAACTCCTGTATATTATTCAATATATTCATAGATAATTTTCATAACCTTATTTAATTATCAAATTTCTTTATTTTTGGCCAGATAATTAGTACAGAAAGTAGAGTAGCTGTGTTACATGCAGTCCATCAGTGTTAAATCCCAGGTACCCATGCGGTACCTCAAACTTACTAGGGGTGACCCTTGAACGCAGTGCTAGGACTTATCCCTGAGGATAGCTAAAAGTGGCCTAAAGAACAAAACCAAATAAATACATAGCTTCCAAATTAATGGTATTGATTACACTTTGTTTTCTGTTTAAAAGCAGCATATCTAAAATATTTATTAAAATGTCTAAACATTATTTATAATATTTAAGATATTAAACTACTAATCAATCCCAATAATACCTAGTTTTCCATGACTATTGAACAGCACTGCATGCTTTTTAAAGCCTGAATAGATTTTCAGACAATAGTCCAGACAAAAATTATTCAATAAAAATGTATTAGAATATACTCGTAACATGTTTTAAGCAATGTGATTTCATTGTTAATAAGTTACACAAATATAATTTCATGCCCTCCTCTTTTGGAAATGGTTCCATGCTTTTTAATTTTGAGTATCATATATAAAATTATTGGGTATTTGAAAAATTATTTTCTACGTAATAAGAAATAATAGAACTAGAGTTTAATAAAAGTCTCCACCACCAGCTCAATCTTCTTAAAAATGGAAAGCATATAATAAAATGTTACCCTCCCTATAATATTTATATTGGTCCATTTATGAATGCCTTAGAATCTTTTTTTATTGATCTAAATCCAAAAATGTAAATGACTCAATTAATATTTCAAATGGCACTTTATATTCAGGAGACATTTGTCAGTAACTGAATTTTAGTGGTATTATAAAATTTGATCTCAAAAAAGAGCAAAATAAAAACATGTGCTTGCAGGAAAAGAATTTAGAAACTATTTGATTTGTGTCCATTCAACTAATATTTTTACTTATTTTATTTTAAATATATTATAATAATCCACATGATCTTGTATCTTCCCATTATCAGTATACTTTATTTTTTAAACACTGTTGCATGACCTTATTTTAGAAAGCTCAGTTGACTTAAAAAACCTACATTACCAGGACCTGAGAGAGAATGTAGAGCGAGATGCATGCCTGAATACAGTCGAAGTGGTTCAGATCCCTGATATCACATATGATCCTCAGAGCACTCCAAGAGTAGTCCTGAAAGTACCTGTCCCCAGGAATTAAAGAAGAGCTAGAACTTTAATGCCATTTGATGTTATAAATATTATGTTAATATATACTGAGATTAGATAACAGTATAACAACATTTTATTAAATTATTTTTATACGGAAGTAAATAACTAACTCAAAACTGGGCACTCAGCAAAGATTCAGATATCATTGCTCACTCTTGGTTCAAAATGTGCTGTCTTTAGGTGAAAATCACTATATATATATATATATATATATATATATATATATATATCTTTGAAATGAAAGTTGTGTGTGATGTTCAAACAGTCAGAATAAAAAGGTGTTAGTACAAACGAACAAACCCTAAGAAATCATACATATTATATGTTGAATTTTATTTAAAATACAATATAACCATCTTCTCTGTTTATAATATATTGGGAAAACTAAGATTTAGCAGGTTATCATTGCTTGAGGGCAATTAAGTCCATTGTAAAAATATCCCTGTGCTCTTTGATTTTAATTGAGACACAGAAACAAGTATTGTGGAAAATATATATCACTGAATTATTCAGGTGGTTTATTTTTACCTCAGAAAATAAGACACTTCATTGAAAATTCTGTGAATTTTTAAACTAATGTTGAATATCTTATTTTGGAATGTCTGAGAGAACAAAAAAAGCAAAAATGTTTTACTGGCTTCTGGAACTTGTATGATTAGCAACTTGAGGACAAATAGCAACACCAAATAATAAACAGATTACAACATTAAAATAAATAAGAGAAAATTATAAAGGGAAAATAGATAAAGTATAATATAAATTAAAAACTATGAGAAAAGGAAAGTTGGGAAGTGAAAGCGACTTTATTAAAATTAAAATTTAATTTCTTGGGGCCAGAGAGGTAGTACAGTTGCGGGGTGCTAGCCTCTCCTATGGCTGACCTGGGTTCGAAATCCCTGCCATCATGTCGCCCTGAGTGAGCCCTGAGAGCAAAGCCAGGAGTAAGCCTTGAGCATCACCGAGTGTGGATCAAAACCTATATTGTAATGCTTTCCAAAAGATCTATAAATTTAATAGAAAATTCCATTAATGCAAAAAATTTGACAATATATGGATATATGTTTAGAATACTGTATAAAACATAATGATCTAGTTATTTAAGAAAATGCTGAGCTCCTTGTGTATATATGTCTAAGTAGTCTATATTTCTCATTTTTTATGCTACTAACTTTCATAAAAATCATAGTTTACTGATTTTATTTTAAGTGAGTGTATGGTGATATACTAACATGTTTGCATATGTTGCACATATTTAGGATATTTGCTTCTAAAGCTTTAATATTTCAAATATTAGAAGAAGGGAAAACTTTGTGCTGCTTAATTTTAATTTATGATATTACTAATGTTTGATAATTTATTTTATATAATCTAATACTTTTATCTTCTTGTTTAGTTTTAGTTTCTCTTTACCAATATAGTCTTCCTTCTAATATTTTCTTATGCTAATGTTGCACCTTGCAGTTCTGAGTGCCACCAGTGACTGACCCAGGAGTAATGGGACCCATAAGGACTTTACTCACTGGTCATAGTGGAGCTTAAGTGCTGGGTGTCAAACTCAGGGTCTCACACTTTCCTCGTGTGTAAGAAACCATTGAAGCCATCTCTGACTTCTCTCAATAACTTCCTACTGGTTATTTATCTAGATTTCCATCTGTAGTTTTTGTTAGGATGATTGTTAAAATCCTAAATCATCTTATGAGTCTATGCTACTTCATATACTCAATTTTATTTGCAAAATCTTTGAAGAGCATGTCTTTTTTTTTTGCACAGAAATTGATAACCTTGTAAACCTCAATTTGTGTGTTTGTTTTCTTTGAAAAGCAAACATCCTCCTAAACAAACCCAATTTGTGGGTTTGTTTTCTTTGAAAAAATTAAATCCTCTTAATTTTTCTTGATATTCCACAAATGAATATGAGTGCAATAATTTGAGTAATTGTCTTTTTCTTTTTTGACTTAAATCAATTAGCTTTAAATCCTCCAGTTCAACTATGCTGTAGCAAAAGGCAGTGGTTCACTGTGCTTAATAACTCAGTGTTGAATATTGCATATAGACCATCATCTATTTACCCACTCATCTAGCCCTAACTGCTTGAGTTGTTTCTAGATGATAATGATTATAAACATTATCTCATGAAAATAGATTCATACTTATTTGGCACAGATAATTTTCTCTCTTGGATAGTTGCTTAAGAGATGAGTAGCTGCATTATTTAGTAATTCTGTTCTTAATTTGTTTTTGAGTAAGCTCTGTGCATTTCTTATAGAGGCTATTTCAGTTTACATTACCCCCAAAAATGTAGTAATATATTTGTCTTGTCTTTTTTTGTTTCTTTGAGGCCACAACTGGTGATCTGAGTTTACTCCTAGCTCTGTTCCCAGGGATCACTCCTGGAATGCTCAGGGCCCATAAGTGGTGCTGGAGATCAAATTCCAGTCAGCCATATGCAAGGCAACTTACCTGCAGTGATTTTTATCAGGGCCTCAATTTCACTCTTTTGCATGTTCACTGTCTGTATCACTGTCTTCCCATTTATCATCGATTTTGCTCAAGCGGGCACCAGTAACATCTCCATATGTCCTGTCTCATGCAAGTAGAGCCCTAGGGCACCTGCTTGCTCTAGTAACATAAAGAGCCTCAAACCATTCCATCAGGTCATGGGAATGAGTTCTATAATTGTTACTGGTATTTGGCATATCAAATACGACATGCGTAGCTTGCCAGGCTCTGCCCTGCGGGTAGCATACTCTTGTAGTCATCTCAAAATCCAGCATTTATTGATGAACCGCGCGAGCCGGGCTGTGATAGGCTGGTCTGCTGGGTGGAATGACGAGGGGGAAGTCCGGATGTGGAAAATGGAGGCGCTCGTGGAGTGGGGGGGTCGTCTGGCTTATTGTGAGGTTCTGATTGGGTGGCAGGCCAGGGCTAGAAACTGCCATCCCTCCCGGGCACCTTGTGCGGCTGGGTACAGGGAGAGCCAGTAGCAGCTCTGCCCCATGTCTGTAAGTCTTTTGCATGTTACCAACCATTTTTCTCAGGTGGAGTGGGGAGGGGAGGCAGAGGTGTGTGGCAGGGAGCATTAAGTGGCACTGCTTGGAGGTCACTTCTGGGGTTGTATAGGAGAGCATGTGAACATGTACAAGGCAAGAGACAAAACTTTGTTGTATTTGTTAAATACTTTACAGCCTTCATTTAAATGCTTGTAACACTTTCTCTTAAACTGCCAACATATGTAAGCTTTCATTACTATTTCTATTTCAATTTTTGAATAGCTATTTAAACACAATACTGTTTATATCAATAAGCAGTAATTAGATTTCTACTTTTTTCTCAGATTGCTTGCACTCTTTGGGGTCTTTGGGGATCCTGTGTATATTTTATATCAATTGCTGTATTTTGTTTAATAATGCAGTTTGAATTTTGATAATAATTTCATAGGATCTATATAATGCTTTGAGTAGGATATTATTTTAAGAATTTTATTTATTCCAATAAATAGCAAGTTATGGAATTCTATTTAATTATAATGTACTCTATTTCTTTAAACATTATAGTTTTCACATGTACAAGTCATTCAAGGTATTAAGTTGATTAGGGAGTTTACATCTATCAGGGAAGTAAAAATTACATAAAAATAAATATATTTTAAATATATTTACATGGAAATGAAATCAATTTTTGCATGTAATTTTGTAGACTTCACCTTACCATATTATTCTATCTTTAATAGAATAATATTAATTTATTAATATCTATCTATTCATTTTGTTGAGTTTGATTCCTTAGAATTTTTTTGTATGTATTTTCTTGTCATTTGCATATTTATTTTCTAATATAGAGCTACATTCTTTCCTCATTTTTTTCTAACTGCTATATATAAAATGTTTAATATTCTACTGAATTATAGAGTAGGGCATGGCTATTCTTTTTTGAGCCTTAGATTAAAAAAAAGTCAGGTCTGGCATAAAACTAATTCTAGATTTGTTGTATATGCTCTTCACTATATTGAAATATATTCCTTTTATTCAAATATATTGATATTTTCTTCTTCATTTGTATCACTTGTCCTCCCCTTTGATCATCGATTTGCTGGAGCAGGCACCAGTAACATCTCCATACATCTTGTCACATGCTAGTGTAACCCAAGGGCATCTGCTCGCTTCAGGAACATAAAGAGGCTCAAACCATTCCATCAGGTCATGGGAATGAGGTTATAATAGTTACTGGTATTTGGCATATCAAATACGACACGGGTAGCTTGCCAGGCTCTGCCATGCGGGTGGGATACTCTTGTAGTCACCTCTAATCTCGAGCATTTATTGGTGAGCCAGGCTTGTGATCATTTCTTCTCCTGGGTGGACTTCTGACGAGTGGGGAGTCCAGAGGTAAAAATGGAGGCCCGCATGATGTGGGGGTTTCTATGGCTTAGTTTTGATATTTGCTTACTCATAAATTAGTACTTCATCTTGTTAAATGCTTTCTCTACAATTAATGTTATGCTGATATGATATTTCATCTTTGTTTATTGATTACATTATTTTCATATGTTAAGTGTCCTTGCTTCTCAAATGCATTTCAGTTTGTAATATTTGTGATCATTTTACTGTTTGGGGAAGCAGGTCTTACCACACTAGCTGTGTTCAGGAAACACTACAGATTCCTTGCTCAGAGTTCTCTCCTGTAACTCTTAGAGGACCATAAGAGAGGCTGTGGATTCAAGCTGGGTCAGACATATGTAACTCCAGCACCACTCCCTGAACTGACTCTGAGGCCCTTTCACTATATTTTTGAATTCAAATTGCTGAGACTTTTTTAAAGTAATTTATCAAATAATAACTTCAATCAAAGATGAAAAATAATATATGAAACCATTAAACTTATCAAATATGTATCAGTCACTTTAGGATATAAAAGTCAAAATACTTATATATACATATATATATGCTTTTTCTATTGCTGCAATATGCAGTCATTAGTTGATTTATATGGAGTGGAAAGAAAAGTGGAGGTTGAAAGTAAGCTCTCTTCCAAGAGAAGTATAATTAGAAAAAAGTTAATGTTCCAGGCAGGATCTATATTTCCTTTTTCTAATTTTCAATATTTCACAGAGCTTCTAAATCTTTCTGACTCTTGGAATAGATTTAGTCATTACTCTCCCAGGAAATGATTTAAAATTAATTCATTATGTGTCTTATTTATATAATAGTTGAATAACGAAAACGTGCAAGATCACTCACAGACTAATACAAATTGATCAGAATATACCAAAAAAGCATCATCTACAACATGGCCTGAATATCTGGATTTTATTTATTCATTTTTGCATGGGTCATTAACATTTATAGAAATTTATTTATATAAATTACTATTAATTATTAGACTCATATGAATTTTTAAGTCTCCAATAAATGAATAAGTATAGAGAAATATTGCATTTTCCCTTAGAAAGGAAGTCAAAACTATAATATTATATATATATTATATATATATATATTCACTTCTATAAGAAGAGTTCACTCCTATATGAAACAGTAAATTCAGAATTGTAGGCCATGATCCTCAGGAACAGGGAACCATACTTTACTCTGACCAAAGTCTTTTGAGGAGTTTTTTTCACTTAATGTTTTGCCCCCTTCTGAGGAGATTTTGGTAAAGACAAATTGATTTTATACAAGAGTGAGACAAGGACTTTCTACTCTGTCTGGAAGACTCGATTATTAAATTTACTTTGCCCTACACTTAAAGTTGTGACTTAGTGTTCTGTGACTATAGAAGATACATAAAGTTTTCTGTTAGGAACAAAGCATCCCTTATTGAAATAATAAAAAGTAATAAAGTAAGGAGAAAATCACTAATTACCTGTTAATTTATGTAATCAATATACAGTAGACACTTGTTAAGATTTTGACCACTGCGATTTCTTAAAATGGGTAACTGGAACAATCTATCATACCCAATTTGAATCCTAGGGTTATTGTCAGTTCAAACTTATAAGACTACCTGGAACTCCAGATTCCTTCTCTCACTTGAATTAAGTCTGATACTCAAAGCATGACTCTTTCAGTTCCTCTTTGGGATACCCGAGTAGCATTCTCATCCTGTTTTTGTAAGGCCCAGGTCTCTTTTCAATTATAGTAATTCTACAGACAGCATTCAAATTATTTTTAAGAAGACCTTTCCAAGGGTTATTCATTTATTTAATAATTCATTTATGTAATGAAGAATTTACGTATTCATTTATGTAATAATTCATTTATGTAATGAAGAAATGTCTTAAATGTTTCAGGAAGTAAACTACACATCTTATGGTGACTTATTCCCATTTTGTGAAATCTATAATCATTTTTATAGATTTTATGTTATAAATAAATATTACAGATACATACAATATTCCTTATGTATCAGTATTTTATACTATAGAAAAGACAAGGTGTATAAAACCAAAATCTACCACATCTGTATTGACATGATTTAGTTGTTTATATAGCACTATACATATATTATCTTAACTATTTCAAGAGAATAGTTTGTATTTTAATTTTGTGTCTAACTAGTAAATGAAATTTTAGAAATTTAATATTTAACTCCTCAAAAGTATAGAGTTAATTAAAACTTTGAGTTTTTTCTTTCTTATTTCTGTAGCACAGAAATAAGACAGTAATCTCTCATGTAGAAAAATTATATATCTTTACACTGTGAAAAAATGCATGCAGATTAGCTAAATATTCAAAGCCGTGCTATTTTTTCAAAGACATTCCTATAAAATACTAAAAATGTTCTTATGCATTATTACCTTGACTCTACAAAATATTTTTTGACAGCGTGCATAATGCATTCTTTTAATATATTGTGTTTGATGGCTAGCCTAAGGTCATGGCAATGCTTAATTTCCATTAAATTTTGGTCTACTTAAAAAAATCATGTACAGATTTCTATCAGAGGATAACCACTTGCCCCCTGAGAAGCAGGAACAATGTATATCCAAAGAATTGTCAACTGTTCGCTCGAATGCAATTAGAAGTTAACTACAAAACTACAGTGAATCATTTTTATAATAATTAATGACACTGTATTTTAAAGTAAGTTTTTAATATTTTAACCACAGAGGAAGGGAGTAAGGATAAATCAGTGAACTGGAAAATCAGAAAACTCATTGTACATTCAATAATATTTCCTAGAAAAGCTCTTTATGAGCAATTGTTCTAATAAAATACAAAGAAGATAGCTAGAATATGAAACTATTACTTCAAACAGATCATAAAGATTTTTTAAATGTAGGTTTTAACAAAAAATAAAGTAGATAAAATTATACATAATAGATAAGAGAAAATATTTAAAATATGCTAATTTTAGTATAAATAACCCTTTTATTAAAAAAAAGCGCTTTAGAATTACTTGATATAAAATGAAAGTGCTAGTGGAAACTATAAAGCAAGACAGTTAGATATTTAATTGAGACGATGGAGCAATAGCCCAGTGGGTAGGGCATTTGCCTTGCACGCGGCCTGCCCCTGCAGGCCCGAGTTCGATCCCCGGCATCCCATATGGTCCCCTAAGCACCACCAGGAGTAATTCCTGAGTGCAGAGCCAGGAGTAACCCATGAGCATTGCCGGATACGACCCAAAAAGCAAAAAATAAATAAATAAAAATATTTTAAAAAGATATTTAATTGAAAAACATTGAATAAAGTTTCTCAATTGACTTTAAGCATCATAATTTATGATAATTATTAATCTATGCTGAACTTTATCTCTATGGCATCCTAAAATTAAAAAGCAATTATAGGCCATGTTGTATATAATCTCTAAGTAATATTAGCAAAAATTTGTTTTGTTATAAAAAATATGTTATAATATATAACATATATATAATATATATAATATCACATACAATTTTTGCTATAAAATTTGTTATAATATATAACATACAATATTTATAATATGTAACATACAATATAGTATTGTATGTTATACTATATGTAACATACAATATAGTATAATTATAATATATAATATGGGAAAATGGGAAGGATGACTAAGTCATAGAAAATAGATAATTTTCAATTGTAGTTTTTCTTTTGTAAATAAAGATTTTCATAAGTAATATTTATCAAATCCTAAATTTTTTTTCAAGTTCCTCTTACAATTCTATTTTTGGACTTCATTCAACTTATACTTTACTTGACAGGATCGTTGACAGCAATATTTTAGAGGAATTTAATTCCTTAAAATTATGTTTAATTTGTGGCCTTGTGTTTTTAGGGCTATAATTACTTTAAGGTGTTATTTTTAATTATCAGTAGACACTGAAAGGAATCCTCTAGAATATCTCGAGGGTTTCACCTATTTCCCAATCTTCAAAATGATGTGAAGACCAACAGCAGACTAGGCAGTATCACTGTATCACTGTCTTCCCGTTCATCATCGATTTTTTTTTGAGCAGTCACCAGTAACATCTCCATATGTCCTGTCTCCTGCTAGTAGAGCCCAAGGGCATCTGCTTGCTCCAGGAACATAAAGGTCCTCAAACATTCCATCAGGTCATGGGAATGAGGTCTATATTTGTTACTGGTATTTGGCATATCAAATACAACATGGGTAGCTTGCCAGGCTCTACCGTGCAGGTGGCATACTCTTGTAGTCACCTCTGATCTCCAGCATGTATTGATGGACCGAGCAGCTGCAAGCGGCTGTGCAAGGTAGGCTCTTCTGCTGGGTGGAGTTCTGATGAGACGGAAGTTAGGATGTGGAAAATGGCGGCCCTCATGGAGTGGTGGGGGGGTCGTCTGGCACTTGTGAGGCTCTGCTGGGGTGGCGGGCCAGTACTAGAACCCTCCATCCCTCCTGGGTGCCTCGTGAGTGACTGGGCACAGGGAGAGCCAATGGACTAGGCAGTATATCTTTTTTTGGGGGGGTCACACCCTGCGACGCTCAGGGTTTACTCCTGGCTCTGCACTCAGGAATCACTCCTGGCAGTGCTCAGGAGACCATATGGGATGCCGGGGATCAAACCCAGGACCGCATAAGCCGGCTGCGTGCAAGACAAACACCCTACCCGCTGGGCTATTGCTCTGGCCCCTGGGCAGTATATCTTTAAGTAAACTTTGACACCTTGAAAGTAAAACCCCCACGTTGATAGTATTGTTCTGGAAATCAGCGACTTAGACTTGTCAAAACTAATAACAGCCCTTCTTGTCATATTAGAATAGACAAGAAGTATATGATACCAGTTAAGCAATTAGGGAAAATCACATAAAGGAATGCAATACTATTTTTACTTCAGGTTTTAGTTCAATGTGCTCCAGACTTAGGAATACTGTATCATATATATTGAACATTGCTATAGACAATACATTTAAGAATGAATCTTTAATCTTATAGGCATTTTTCAACTTGGATGTTTATTTAAATACAAATGTTATACATGCATACATTGATAAATGCATACATAAATATATCAACTAAACTACATATTGTTTATCTATATCAATTACTTTAAATATAGTTATGGGTATGATATAATTAAATGATATAATTATAAAATATAATTATGGATATAATTTTTTGAAATGTTTTGATACTTAACACTTTCATACTGAAGTCAGGCATGCTATAATAATTTACCTTGTGTATTTGTGGGGGCAATGCTAACTTGAAAACCTTATTTTGTTCTAAAGCACATGTAAACTTAGGTAAAAAATAAATTTATATTCCTCCAAAAACAGGTCCAACAAATTGATCCTAAATTGATAACACATCTTAATGACAAATTGTGTAATATCTAAGGTTCAGTGTCATCCTATTCTGAGTATCTGAAGATAAAATGATAGTAATACTTAGCTTTTATTATTGTTAATATTTTTATTGAATCATAGTGGGACAGATCATCACAAAGTTGTTCATTATTGGGTTTCTGTCACAAATGTTCCAAAATCATTTCCTCCACTAGTGCACATTTCCAACCATCAATGTTCCCAGTTTCCCTCCCACTACCACACTCTTCCCCCCCAGCCCATCCCTGTCTTCCTCTAGGCAGGCACCTTCTTAATTTTTCTTTCTCCTTTTGTGCATTATGGTGTGTGATTGGGTGGCAGCCAAGGTGTGTGGATGTTTCTGCCATGGCTTCCAGAAGTACAGGGAGGTGGAGGAAGGTAGCCCATCCTAACCCTAGAGAGCCTAGAGATTTCATCACAAACCCGCACACCCTATTTTTCTGCAGATAAATATCTTGGTTTGGGTTGGTTCCAGAACATTGGAGTTGGGCTGGGGTCACGGCAGCAATTTTGGGTGGTCAGCTTGGGCTGGCACTAGGCTTACCCACCCCCTCCGATGCACCCTGTCTGTACAGCTTTACATGGGTCCGACTTTGAATACACCTTCTCATTTCCCTTTAGATTTATTTATGACCTCCAAAGCACGGCTGATAAGTGAGCTTATACTACTGAGCCGGAGGCAATTTGGTGATGTGGCTCCCTCATGCCTAATTTTGGCAGCATAATTTCTCTGGGTACTTGATCCTGATATTGGAATCAAACCAGATGCCCAGGGGGACTTTAGAAATCAGGAAACCTGAGGGTACCCTTAGACTGCTGATGCACTTGTCCCAGTGTGCCATGCCCCAGTAGCTATCACTGTCCTGACCTAGGAAGAACCTGATCTATAGCCAAAACTGCTGCCGTTCTTCATTCTAGCAGAAACTGACTAGGGGTCACACGCCTCTATTTTTGATCTCAAGACAGTTGGTGCGCATGTGGCCTTTTCTCCTTACTAAATTGTGGGCAGTGAGGGATAGTCTACGAGAAAATGGAGGCAGGGTCATCCTGCTTGTGGGGAATAGCTAGGGGCCCCATGGTGGGAACCTGTGACTTCTCCCCAACTCCTGGACCTAAACACTGTGCTCATAACTGGGCCACTTTGGGCCCCAAGAGGCAGCCCATGCTTTTATTTTAAAAATCTGTAAATGCCCAGATTTTCAGGCTTTGCATGAGACTTTTATGTATACTACTCAGGTGCTCATTTCTTATTAGTTTTCGTTCGAAATAATGAAATAATCCCTTATTCTGTGAAGTTGTTAGAAGTTAAAATGAGGCAAAATAACAAAATATCTAACCACAGCAATTGGCGGCTTTTGCTTTTCTTACCACCCTTCGTTATTTTCCATAAAATAAGCATTTTAAAGTATTTTATTATACCACCGTGAGATATACAAATACAAAGATATACAATTAAAAAGTTCATGCTTGGGTTTTGGTCATACAGTGTTTCAGCACCCGTCCCTCCACCAGTGCCCATCTCCCACCACCAACATCCCCGGTTCCCTCCCCCCTTCCCCAGCCCTGCTCCATGGCAGGTTCTTTATTTCTTTCCCTTTCTCTCTCTTTCTCTTTTCCTTCCCTTCCAGACTATGGATTACAGAACATACATTAAAAGGTTGTCATGTGTATCCTTAATGGTAAAATGCCATTGCCAAGTTCCAATACTTAACTGTATTTATCCATTTAGTTTTTTCTAATTATTGATTGCTGTTTAACAAATCAGTTCAAACTTCTTGGCTTAAAGCAAATGGTAAATTTTACTCCAAATATTAGGTCAGAAATTCTGGAAAGATTCCGCTGGTTCTCTACTTAGTCTGTTGGCCATCTGGACCTGGGAAATGTGTAGCCAACGTGATTTTTACTCCCGTTTCTGCTGAATGTGGTTGACTTATTCTCTCTCTTTGTCCCTAATCATTTTGATTTACTGAATTCTTCCCTGGGGCCACACACCGGACTGCGGCTGGAGAGTGCTTTGAGTACCAAAAGGGTACCAAAGGAATTTGTCATGCTTCATCATCAGAGAAGGTTGAGACAGAAGTCAGAGAAATATGTCGATTGCTAAAGTGAGACCCTACCAATGTGAAATTAAACTCCCCAAAACTATTTTCTCTGTGACTCAATCAAAAACAAGGCCCGAGAATCCCAGCTATTGCTGGAGTCTATCAGAAAGACTCTGAGGAAGAAATAATAAGACCCAAGTAAAAGTTGACATATTTTAAACCAGAAGTAAAGTTCATAACATTTGGCAGTATCATTCAGCAGTTTTCAAGTGTAGAAGGATTACAATACTCTGGCTCTTGGAACTGTGTTGATGGGAAACAATGAAGAAACATAGTTTGTATTTAAAAATCTATTTTTGGGCCAGAGGTATAGCCCAGCGGTTAGGGCATTTGCCTTGCACGCGGCCGGCCCATGCCGGCCCAGGTTCCATCCCTGGTATCCCATATGGTCCCTTGAGCACCGCCAGGAGTAATTCCTGAGCACAGAGAGAGAGAGAAACCCCTGAGCATTGCCAGGTGTGACCCAAAAAAGCAAAATAAATAAATAAATAAATAAATAAACAAATAAATGAATGAATGAATGAATAAATGAATGAATAAATGAATGAATAAATGAATAAATAAAAATTTAAAAAATTAAAAAATCGATTTTGACTTAAAACAGAACTAAGTGACATCCCAAAATACATAATATCCAACAGATTTCCTGTGGATTCAATCAGGAGAATATAAAATAAGGGTCAAGTATCTATCTTTTTTTCAGAAATTACATGAAGCTGGCAGGTAAAAGTCACATTTTTAAGGAACTTTGCCATTGATAGGAACAAAAATGAGAATAGAAGGAAATGCTCAGGCTCATCATTAAATAATTATATGTAGGATTTCAAATAACTACTTTAGTTAACAAAGAAGACAAAACACTTGCCTTAAAAAAATGTTGCCTCTATATTGTCTTAGTATAAAAGGAAAAGTTTTAAGAATCACTAGTTAAAGCACCTTGCTCCCATATTCCCCCAAAAAATTTCCCAGAGGCAGGAGTGATAGCATAGCCGGGAGGCCACTTGCCTTACACATGCAGCTAACCCGGATTTGATCCCTGGCATCCCATATGGTCCCCTGAGCACCGCCAGTAGTAATTCCTGAATAAAGAGCCAGGGGTAACCCTTGAGCATTGCCGAGTGTGACCCAAAAAAGCAAAAAAAAAAAAATAGTTTCCCAGACCCAGCTTTTCTCTAGCTTACCATAGGCCCATTGTTTGAAAGCTTTTTCATCAGTTTTGTTGAATTTTTTATTAAGTTTAATAGAAAAACGTACTATGTTCTCTAAATCAGAATTGAAAATTCAGTAATAGAGAAAAAAATGAACCCATCCATAAAGATAAGTAAAACAAAAAAGTCAGAAGTTTGAAACAATGTTATTTATTTATGTAAAACATGCAAACCATTTTATGGGATTACAGTATTTTTAATGTAAAATCAATGAAAGAAACAGGGCCCTTGTTATTCTTAAAAATAAGTTTTAAGAATTTGATCTAGTTTTGTATGTGAAAATTTCTCAAAGTTTATACAGTGATGGAAATAATGTAGACATGAGTGGGGCAAACCAGCAACCATGATCATATACTGGAAATTAAAGGTAAAGTATATTTAATAAAATTCTATAAATAAGCAAAACAACTTGTTTAAGAAATTGTTTAGAAAGTTTAACCACAAGCTGTTGAAATTCTATAGAACACACATAAAATTTATAGGGAAAAAGAAAAGAAACATAGAAGATAATTCATTTATTTATATTTTGTTAGTGAAAAGAAAATAATTAAGGAATGGAAATTATTTATGCTCATTGAAATAGTCTTACTGAAGAAGAGACATGACTTCAGATTAGCAGATATAAGTATCTTGTATCTTTGAGAAAAATTCCAGTGATAAAGGAAGAAGCACTAAGTTAATTGAATATACTATTAAAACACAACACTTATTCTCATCTAGTTTACATCTTTAACAACAGCTGTCAAAATCAAACCTAATAAAAAATATAGGTAATGAATTCCATTAAACCTAGTCCAAACTGAAGGATCTTGATTGATTTAAGTTATTAATTTATCCTAATACTCTCACAAATAAATTAACGTAAGGACTATATTGCTAACAGCTTCCTCTCCCTCTCTTTCACTCTCTCTCTCTCAAACACACACACACACACACACACACACACACACACACAAACCCGCCATAAACATCATATCTACTCATCAGAGGACTCAAGGTGGACCCCAAAATCCTTTAACTATAAGTAAATTCATGGAAAATGATCAGATCAAAGATAATAATGTATTCCTTATTTTTATTACAATAAAATAAGTGAACCAACACTGTGGTAATTATTGCAGAAACTGATTAAGCAAATGAGATGTAAATGTAAAAGTAAAAGCTTATTTTTGTTAATTTTTGTTTTTGGCCACACCAAACTGTGCTCAGGATTTACTCCTGGCTCTGAACTCAGGAATCCCACCTGGCTGGGTTTGGGGACCATATGTGGTCCCTGATATTTATATTTCTCCAAGATTTGCCACATGCAAGACAAACACCTTACCTGCTATATTATTGCTATAGCCCAAAAATTTCCTTAAAAAAAGAAAAATATTTACCAGATATTTTTTAAAGTCATTAGAATTGAATGAATAACAGTCATATATTTTAATATTTTAAACAGAAACTTTTAGGGTATATTCTTTGAATATACCCAAAATGCTCTTGTTCTCCTTAGCAATGCACTTCTGAAACATTTGCAGTGGTAGAGCATTGCTTTGTATGATCTGAGGTTCCTAAACAATATATCTTTGTGCCATAACAACACTGTAAGGCTAACTTGGTTTATAGGAGACACTAAAACATCAAGTCTAAATTTTCAAACACTGAAGAATACTTCTTAGAATATGCCATTGTTAAAAGAAAAAAAATTTCTGCAAACATAATGCACACACCTATGTGATTTTCAAGTAGATAGATGGATGGATGGATGGATGGATGGATGGATGGATGGATGGATGGATGGATGGATGGATGGATGGATGGATGGATGGATGGATGGATGGATGGATGGATGGGTGTGTGGATGGATGAATGGATGGATAGTAGAAAGTCTATTTAAGAATATATAGCCTTCTCCCTAAGATTGGGAACAATACAAGCCCATTCTCACCACTGTTTTTCAATATAATACTGGAAGTATTTGCCATATCAATCAGAGAAGAAAAAGGACATTAAAGGCATGATAGGCATGGAAGAAATCAATCTATCACTTACTGCAGATGGCATGATATTATACCTAGAGAACCACACACTCTCTACCAAAAAGCTCCTAGAAACAATAGATACCTATAGTACAGTTCTAGGGTACAAAATGAATACCAAAAATACAGTGGTTTTCCTATATAAAAATAACAAAAGAGAAGAAAGGCATATTAAGAAAATGATCCCATTCACAATAGTGCCACATAAAATCAAATTCCTAGGAATCAGCTTAATGAAGAGCTTAAAGGACCTATACAGAGAAAACTATAAAACCCTGCTTCAAGAAATGAAAGAGGACACAAGGAAATGGAAACACATTCCCTGCTCATGGAGTGGGAGAATCAACATTGTCAAAATGGGAATACTCCCTAGAGCTTTATACAGATTCAATGTGGTTCCTATAAGAATATCCATGACATTCTTTAAAGAAATTGAACAACACTTCTTAAATTTGTATGGAATAATAAACCCCTCACGAATAGTTAAGGCAATCCTTGATAAATAGAAGATGGGAGGCATCATCTTTCCCAAGTTCAAACAGTACTACAAAGCAATTGTAATTAAAACAGCGTGGTATTGGAATAAAAACAGACCTGTGGGCCTATGGAATAGAGTTGAGTATCCTGACACCCATCCTCAAATACATGATCATTTAATCTGATAAAGTAGCAAAAAGTATGAAATGGAGCAAGGAAAACTGCTTCAACAAGTGGGCAGCTTCATGCAAAAGAATGAAATTGGACCTTGTCTAACACCATGCACAACAATCAGATCAAAATAGATTAAATATCTCAACATTCTACATCAGACCTGAATCCATAAAGTACATAGAAAAAAAAATATAGGAAGCCCACCTCCCCACGAAATTGAAGCTAATGCATCTTCAAAGATGAAACACCACTAACAAAGCCACTAGAAGCAAAGATAAACATATGGGACTACATGAAACTGAAAAAACTTCTTCACCTCAAAAAAAAAAAGAAAAACAGCGACCAAGACACAAAGACAGGCCACAGAATTGAAAAAGACTATTCACTGAATACCCATCTGATAAGTGGTTAATATCTAGGATGTATCACACACTGGTAGAACTTTACAAAAAGGAAACAGTCAACCCCATCGAAAAATGGGGAGAAGAAATGAACAGAAACTTCAACAATAAATGAAATTCAAATGCCCAAAAGACATATGAAAAAAATGCTCATAATCATTAATCATCAGAGAAATGTAAATCAAAACAATAATGAAATATCTTCTCACACAACAGAGACTGGCTCATATTTTAAAAGAGCAAGTAAAGCAAGTGCTGGTATGGATGTGGGGAAAAGGAAACTCTCCTCTATTGTTGGTGGGAATGTTGACTGAAACAGCCTTTTTTTGAAAACAATATGGATATTTCTCCAAAGATTAGAAATTGATCTCCCATTTGACCCAGCTGTACCACTCCTGGAAGTATACCCTGGGAGGCCAAAAATGCACAGCAGAAATACCATCTGCATTTTTATATTCATAGCAGCACTACTCACAATAACCAGAATCTGGAAACAACCAGATTGCCCAAGATAAGATGACTGGATAAAGAAACTGTGGTATGTCTACACATGGAATACTACGCAGCTGTTAGGAAAAAAGAAGTTATGAAATTTTCCTATACATGGATGGACATGGAGAGGATCATGCTGAGTGAAATTAGCCAGAGGAAAAAGAACAGATATAGAATGACTGCATTTATTTGCGGGATATAAAAAGATAGCATACCTATATTTAAGGCCAGAAAAACATGGGTCAGGAGGTCTTGTCAGTGGGTAGAACCTACTGCAACTTTGTGGGAGGTTGGGTGATACAGAGAAAGGAACAGTGTACTAATAATAATTGTAAATGAATACCAGTGTATAACTGAGTGTTGAAAGTAGGCTAAAGGATATACATGATAATCTCTAACGGTATGTATTGCAAGTCACAGAGTGTAAAAGAAGGAAGAGAGAGAGAGAAAGAGAGAGACAGAGAGAGAAGTGAAAATTGCCTGCCATAGAGGCAGGCTGGGGTGGGAGGAATCATGGGACATTGGTGGAGGGAAATCGGCACTGGTGGAGGGATGGGTGCTGGAACACTGTATGACTGAAATCCAAATATGAACACTTTTGTAACTGTATATCTAACTTTGGTATGATAAAAAAAAATTAAAAATATACATATATACTTAAAATACTTAAAATAATATATTATCTTGGAATAATACATATGCTTGAAAGTATATTTAAGTATATATACTTTAGAATATATATTTAACATAAATTACATAATATATATTATATAAATATTTATAATACTTAAGATATCCGAACAGATAGTATGTTTTCTTTCTGGTAAAAAGGTGTAAAAGCAGTCTTTCTCTTCATAGTCTTAATAAAGTTCTATTTGTATTGCTTCGAATTATCCTCAATGTCAGTACTGAATATTCAAATTCTCTTACAACAACCCTCTGAAGTTATAGATGCAAAAAAGAAGAAAATAGTTTTTAATAAATGAGATATGGGAGCTGTAAAATTATTTCTTGTGTTGTTCATAACTAATATTTTTCTTATATTTCCACCTTCTTAAGGATCTTCATATACTTTTTCTTAGATAAAATAAAGTGCATTTTAGGAAATCTTATCTAATATCTAAATGAGTTATATTGTAAGGCATTTTAAGATTTCAATTTATGTGGCAGCATGTATAGCATAGAGGTCACAGATTTTATTTCATGGCACATTTTAGAATTTTCTATTGCTTTGTATGGATATTTATTGCCAATATCACTGCATACGTTATACAATTTTTTTCCTAAGTTGCTGTAAAGTTACACTGATTATATGAATATTTTATTTTTTTTTGCTTTTTGGATCATACCCGGTGATGCTCAAAAGGTTACTCCTGGCTCTTCGCTCTGGAACTGCTTCAGGCGGTGCTCTAGGGACCATATGGTATGCCGGGGATCAAATTCCAGTCAGCGGTGTGCAAGGCAAACGCCCTACCCACTGTGCTGTCTCTCAAGCCCCAATATTTGTATCATGGCATATAGGAAATTTATTTTTGATATGATTTGAAAATTCAGTAATATATTAGTATTTTTTGCAGGCAAAAGTTGTGTGTTTTATTAATAAGGGAAATCACTCTTCATTTGCTCTGAGAAATAAACTATGGCTTGTCATAATTGTAGTCTCTAATTTCTATTAGAAATTGTCACAATTATTAATTAATATATTAATTTAGTAATAGATTTTTACAATTTTAAATATAATTAATACATTCATATATCAATGACTGGTCCTGAAATATTTATAAGTATTTGATCTCTTGAATATATAGTAGCACTCTAATATAAAAAAGATGTGTGCTCAAACTTGATGCTTCATTTTAAAATAATGTTTGCTGTGGAACTTTTCTATAATGGTACTTTTTATGATTGTATGCATTTTAATGTATTTTTTTGTATAGAGAGAATTGGAGTTTGAGATAAAATGGGAATGTCATGCATATTAAGACCATCCAAACACAGACAACTTTGCAAATTATGTGTCATTGTAAATTTCCATACTATCTTCATTTACTTTGAAAGTTACAGTTAGATGCAAAATGACACATAATTTGCGAAGTTTAGATTTTCAGTATATCAACGCTGATATCTACATGCATCAATATTTTCAAATGGTAGTTATCTGTGGCAGAGTATGATAATCCAGAAATTTTAGTAGACAAATAAATCAGTTTTTCCCTCTGTTTATATATTTGGATAAAATAGGGAAATACTGATTATACCAGTTTAGATTACTTTCCATTTTTCAGTTTTAGAAATATTTTAGTTTTCTGCTCTTCAAATATTTGAAAAATTGTTCCATACAGAAGTAATCAAAGTATAATTAGAAATGTGATGATATAATTTGCTTCATTCAAATTGTGTCTATATATTTGCAGAAATTATTGTCTAGTTGACCTCATTTTAAAAGTTCTGTTCTCACATAATTAATTAATGAGCCAATTATTTGCTACAGATCCCACCTCTTAATGACATCTTCCTGTGGACAAAAAGACTATGGATAAATACTGGGGAACACACATATTCAGTCAAGGAAGTTAAATATCATTTAGTTTTCAATAGTTTTATACCTAAGTCCTCTAAAAGTAATAGAACAGAGTAGCAAGACAAGCATAAAATATAATTGATTTTCACTATATATATATATATATATTACTCAGAGTGATAATATTTTGAAATAATAAAATCAAATTAAGTTTATTCAATATAATATTACAAGGCAAAAATTCCAGTTCTTAAGGGAGCAAAGTAGAACTGAGCTGCCAAAAGATCTTTCTGCATAACAATTGTACTATATTTTAGGGGTTATATGGCATTTTTGAAATACTTCTATAGTTCTTACTTCAATAGATAAGTCAAATGCACTATAGTTAATTTACACATTAACATTTAAATACACTTTCATTGAAATCCAACTCTAATTTGATCTTTGATCCCGTGTACATTTTCATGATATATTGCAATGTGCCCAAAATAATAATCAAATCTGTAGAATGAAAAGGTAAACATATCACATCATAAAGTTTTTAAGTTCTCATGTCTGAAGACACGTTCTGCTAAACTAGCATATGCTTACCTTCAAACCCAACCTATTATTAATAAAATGTACGTTAAACTGCTACAAATGCTAAACAACTCCAAATTTAAAATTGTTTTGCATAATGATAGATGTTTTCCAGATATATTAAATCAAAAAATATGCAGCTTAAATATAGCATTGCTTATGCATTCTTAATTGAAATTATACCTTTGAATCCACAGCTATAAAAACAGCTGACTTCTGCAGAAAGGTTTCTTTCATATGTGGTGTTTAAAGAAACACAGCAAGGGAGCAACAAAAGTTCCAGGACAACATAAATGAAGAACTAATAAAAATATGAGATTGGGGGGTTTGAGGAGCAGAGGGTTGGGTCCCTGAGGAAGATATGTGTCATAACTGGTGATGTAAATGTTGTTGCAGTTATGTGCAAGGGAAAGCACTGATAGTATTGTAACCACAGAATCTCAATCAACTGAAATTTCAATCAATTGAAAACAAACCACAGAATCTTAATCAACTGAAATTTCAATCAATTGAAAACAAAATCATAAAACAACTGGCATTGTTTGTTATCTTTAACGCTGCATCTAAAACTATAACTTTCTTCCCAAACTGAAGTTATCTTACTATCCAATTATTCAAAAAATAACCAAGACAGTTCTACTATTTGCACCAACATGAAAGATCGACAGGGAGCAAGGAAGAAGCATAATGAAATATTAGAGAACAACAAGCACTGCATTATTTTCGCTCTTCTGAGTGGCACATAGAGACCAAAAAAAAAAAGGAGGTAAATGAAACAAACTTAATTATTCTATAAAAGCAAATGAGTTATTGCTGATAGAAAGAAGGAAGGAGGTTAGCAAATTAATAAAATTTTTACTATGAAAGATAGGATTTTTACTAGAAAGATAGTCAATTTTACTATGAAAGATAGGATTGGAGTATAAGTAGGGAACTTAATATAGTATATAAATATATTGATATATGAATTGTGTTATAATGTAATATTACTTCAAATATTTATAAAAATGCAAAATAAAATATGTTTCTTTGTGCTTAAAATGCATGAGCATTAGTGTTCAGAATAATATTTAATAATCTTGTTTATGTTTAGAGACAGAAGGTAATAATACTTTTTATGTCTTCTATTATTTCAATTCAGCAACACTAACTGGTCATTGTTGTCATGAACTTAAGAAACCACACTATCAGTTCTTAAGTTAATTCCTTTGTTTGCTAAGTGTGCTCCTTTAATATTAATTAAATTGTAGATTAATATTTTTAGGAAGAGTAATTTATGAAAACAGCTATGGCACAGTTTTGCAAACTAGCATTTAAAGAAATCTTTGGAAAACACTATTGTTGCATAAAACTTATCACTTGTATCACTTGTCTTCCTGCTGTTCATTGATTTGCTCAAGTTGGCACCAGTAACATCTCCATACATTCTGTTGTATGCTAGTATAGCCCAAGGGTATCTGCTCACACCAGGAACACAATGAGCCCCAAGCCCAAGTCATTCCCATGACTCATTCAGGTCATGGGAATGAGGTCTAATCAATTATAATATCAGCATCATATGAAGCAAAAACAATGACTTTTACATATTCTTTCAAGTTCCCTCTCAATTATTTTGGATGCAAAAGTTGTGATAAAGTTTTCAAAGAAAACTGTTTTTGTTTTGTTCATTGATGACAACTATGCTGTGGAGATCGGCATTTGCTGCCTTAATATGGTTTTGAAGATGGATAATCAATTCAGATTTAAATTTCTGACAGTTTAGAAATGTAGTGTAACCAAGCAAATTGAATATGAAGGAAGACATGATAAATTTCTTGTGAATAATCACATTTCTAAAAATTGTTTCCTGTCAATTCATGAATAATAAATACAAAAAATATGATAACAAATTGATTGCTTATTGTCTATTTTCCTGAAGAACAAACTAGATTATTACATTACATTAGAGTTACCCTTCAAAAATATCAAGTAACCCAATGTAGTGAGAATATAAGTAAGAAGGATACAGGCTAATAAGTTTAGAATTTATTTATTATTGAAATGATACCTACAACAAATATTTACTGGGCACTTATGAAACAACATATGACACACTGTTATAGGCGCTAAATATCTGGCTGTAAAAAGCTTCACTTGATCAATTGACATACCATTATCCATCGATTTGCTCGAGCAGGCACCAGTAACATTTCCATTTGACCCTATCACATGCCAGTGTAGCCCAATGGCATCTGGTTGCTTCAGGAATACAAAGAGCCTCAAAAAAGCTAGTAAAAAGCTAACAGGACAAATATCTTTCTTCCTTAAGTTTTCTTTCTTGCTTGAAAAAAAAAGTAAATTGATACATAGGTAAAGAGTATACATTTTAATAAATAATTATGTGTTTTAATCATTCATATAAATATTTTGCAATGTTACTTCAATACTTTTAAATAATATTCAAGTATTATTTATTTTTAAAATAAACTGCCCTATATATGTCACCAAAGCACAATATTATAAGGTGGCAATTTTTTCTTAAAATTTATGGGACAGATTTTCCATTTTAATGAATTTTCTTACTTTAGGTGAGGTTTGCAAACCATCAATTTTAATGAAGGATGAACTGTTATTTAGATTTACAGATCCAGAAATTGTGATTCACTCAATAACAATATCACTGTATCACTGTCTTCCTGTTCATCATCAATTTGCTCGAGCAGGCATCAGTAACATCTCCATATGTCCTGTCTCATGCTAGTAGAGCCCAAGGGCACCTGCTTGCTCCAGGAACATAAAGAGCCTCAAACCATTCCATCAGGTCATGGGAATGAGGTCTATAACTGTTACTGGTATTTGGCATATCAAATACGACACGGGTAGCTTGCCAGGCTCTGCCATGCGGGTAGCATACTCTTGTAGTCATATCTAAATCCAGCATTTATTGATGAACTGCATGGCCACAAGCGGCCGCAAGAGCCGGTCTGTGATCAGCTCTTCTGCTGGGTGGAGGTCTGATGAGGGTGAAGTCCATATGTGGAAAATGGAGGCCCTCATGAAATGGGGGTCGCCTGGCTTGTATCGAGGCTCTGCTGGGGTGGCGGGCCAGGGCTAGAACCCGCCATCCCTCCTGGGCGCCTTGTGAGCTGCTGGGCACAGAAAGAACCAGTAGCAGCTGTGCCCCATGTCTGTGAGTCTCTCACCCAATAACAATAGGACTGATAATCTGGTGGTTCTATCTGTATAACTTGTCTGAACAGAGGGACAACTTTCCAAAAGCTAGTTTGGTTATTAAAACAGAGTATGGCTTATTCTTTACCTACCGAGATAGCTGGTTATGAGTGGGTCAGTGTAACTGTGCTGACCTTTATGTATCTGAAAATTCAAATTTTCTAAGGAGATTAAACACTTCCTAACATTTTATATTTTTCTATTTGTATACTACTCAAACTTTAGTAGCACTATGAAGAAAATTTAACTTCTACTGATTGTGCAGATTTAGATCATTTTTTCCTGATGCCTTAAATTTGTAGATACTCTTAATGGTTGACAGAAAATTTTATATAGCTTGAATATAGGAATCATGAACTTCTTCCTTAGCCATGCACAGATCAACACGGTTTCACTCAAAGTGGCTTCATTCAAATTTTTTATTTTTTATTTTAATTTGAGTGTCACTCTATTGTCTTTGGTTTTAAGGAGGGGTGATTTATTGCTTACGCCTTAACTTTTTAGTGACTAGATGTAACACACAATCCTGGACAGTTTTCATTGATGTTATAGAGTGATTATCAGCTTCTGTCACCTGAGAAGACAAAACAGAAGTTTTCTTCGCTTGAAGGTTCTCCTGAGAAGCTACTAGGCATGAATAGGCAGAGATATATGAAGACAGTGTACAAAGGCAAGGAAGTCCCTTGCCCCATAAGTCTTGTTCTGAGTATATACTGAACTTTGGGAGCATCTCATATTTAGGATTAAAAACTTGACCCTGAAAATTCAGAGACCTCTATATACAGCCTCATCCTGATGGGGCAAAATTGTAGTTTTGGACAGGTATTTCCATTCTAGCTTACGTTAAAGCTCTTCTGATTTTGCCATAATCCACAATTTCTAGATTCCCGTAAAGCAGTTGGTCGCCCCGTGTTTAGTCAACTAAATTTGCGACAGGGAATACATCTTGCTTCTGGACTCTTAAATATTAGCACACAGGCCAACCAAATATCTTGTCTCTCCTCACCACCATCCCCTCCAACAGCTTTTTATTTTACAGCTCATGTAGACATACCTCTGTGTACTGCAGTAACCTTTAAAATAGAGAACTTCACATCCAGGATAGCAAGCCCAAGCATTTTCTCACTTGTTATACTCCTTGACATAAATACTCCTTACTCAGCTGCTCCACCGCTCTGCCATCCCTCTGCTGCTCCACCAATTCATCTTTCCATGTTCCATCAGTTTGTTTCACAATAACTGCCAGCACTGTCCACCTAGTTCACACATGCAATGGCTTGCATTTGAATTTGTCATTGATGTCACCTCTCATTCTGCCTGATAATTGATTGGCTATGTCTAATGTAAAAAATGTTGTGTAGAATCTACTAGCCATGTCAGGTATCAAATACAGTTTTGTAGGCTGACTAATCTGAGGACATGATGTAAGTCTCCCCCGTCATCACTTTCTCTGCCAAATGAATGTCTAAAATTCTAATATAATTTAAAAAAAATATAGCAAGGGGCCTAAAAACACTACAGGAGTTAAGGTATTGCCTTGCATGCAACTGATATTGTTCAATCTTTATCACTGCGTGTGGTTTTCTGAGCACTGCAGGGTGTGACCTAACCAAAAAGAAAAATAGATTATGACATTTCCCAGTAATTTTCTACATCATGTAAAGGCTTATTTACCTAATTATTCAATGCCAGTACATATAGTGAATTAAACACTGTTGGAATATGGTAACTGTATAGACTTCTTTGTGCCTCACAGACAACTAATTTCTAAGATCACCTTGTTTCCATAGCAGAATTGTGTCATACATTTCTGATGCATTCTATTTTGTGACATTTTTTGTCACATACATCATATTATCTTGGGATAATGGAAATCATAAAAATATTATTTTTTGTATAATTCTCATACATTCACAATCAGATTTAGAGGTGTAAAGATCTATTAATTTTGACAGATGCAGTGTCTTAAATATATCCGCTATGCTTTACTTAATCAGCCATCGACTCTGTGAAGATCATAGTAACCTCTGATCTGTAATTCTGCATAGAGATGGAAATGCATACCCTGTAATAGAATACAGTGTTATTTATTTTTTTTTACTCAGTATCTCTTTCTCTGAGTAAAATTCCATTATATGGGCAAATCATGTTGATTCCTAATTTGTCTACTGAAGAATATACTGGTTGTTTCCAGGTTTGGGAAAGAATTAGCAAAACTGTAGTGGGAGTCACGTGCAGGTATTAGATAAAAAATTTTAAGCCTATTGAATAAATAAATGATTAGGACAAAAAGGAAAACCATACCACAGAACTTTATTTTGTCTCACAAACTTAAATAATATTATAATTTTCAGTACATTCAAAAAGCAAATACTCCTACTCTTTTTCTGAATTTAATGCAAACCCTTCCTTTACAAAAATGTGTTGCCACTAGAAAAAAAAGAAACTATTTTCTTAATAAAATTAGTCTTTAATAGAAGAGATGGAATCCAGTTGTAATTAATGGAGTCACAAAGCTACAACCATTTAATTTTTCCTTCTCATTTCCATCACAGCTCTTTTAAGTCATTTTACAGCATTTGCTGTGTACTGACAAATTTAAAAATTCTGTTTGCCATAACCTAACTGAGTCTATGTCTATAGATTGATGTCATTAACATTAAATTATTATTAATTCCACATTTCCTAAGTTTAACAATTCTACCAATTGATTGATGTTATAGAAAAAGTGCTATTTGTCATTATAGGTATAAGCTTGCTTCATTAATGTTGAGACTTCTTTTTTAGCAATCACTATTTTATCTTTATGGTACTATACTGTCAGACCAGAGTTTAAGAAAAACATCTATACAATATCTAACAAATAATTTAAATCAATGATATTCAGTTTCTGAATTATGTCAAGTGAAGTAGGGCCAATAGACTAAAATAAATTACTGATATGTCCAGCATTATGAGCAAATTATTATAACAAATAAATTTGGTAGAGTCATGAAGTGGATAATCTTAAAATTATTGGAAAGATCCAAATATAGATAGTTTGGACCCTGACTTTGCCAAATATATTTACTGCAGAAATAAAAAAAAGAAAAGTTGTTATAATTAAAAAGGGAAAGCATATTTTTCTGAGGATCAGATACATGAAAAATACGAAAGCAAAGATGAATTTTATTTTCTCATATAATTTGGAAAAGGACACAGGATTATCTCTCAAATATGAGGGGAAGAAATGAATACTCAACTGTGCGGCTTAAGTCTTAGGAAGAAATTTGGTGTTGAATAAGCATTGCTGATATTAGAATTGATGAATAAGAGAAAGAAATAAGAAGAAATATAGAATAGAAAATACAAAAAGTAATCTTCAAGCTAAGTTAAGTCACAGGGTATGAATGAGCTGTGATGCCTTCCCAATTGTGAAGTATTAGTAGTTACAGAAGCAAAAATTCTGGTCTGTATTTGACTGTATATGATATATAATATAAAATGATATTTTTTATTGTTGTTTCTGTGTCACACCTTGTGATTCTTGGAGGTTATTCCTGGCTCTTCACTTAGGAATTACTTCTGGTGTTGCTAAGGGGACCATATGGTATGCTGGAGATGTAACCAAGGTCGGCTGCTTACAAAGCAAATGCCTATCCACTGTACTATCATTCTGACCCCAATATATAAAATGTCTATAATGAAAGTATTATTTTGAACATTATACCTAAATAGATATCTACCATCCCATTTGTCTTCTATTGTTATATTCTGTCATTTTCCTTTCCTCTCTCCTCACTCCTCTTTGCCTCTTTCTCCATCCATTACTTTCCTTCTCTTTAAATCAATTAATCAGGGGCTGGAGAGATAGAACAGCTGGTTAAGTACTGCCATGAGTAATCCCCGAGTGCATACAGAATCAGGACTGCGCTCTGAGCACCAACAGTGGTGGCCCAAACTTTGCCCAAAATCTAATCATGATAGAAACTTTATTTTACTGAAATAAACGTACTATTTATGGAACTTTCCATAATTTGGTTTGCAACAAATCCACGAAAACTAATTATATATTCATTGTTAATGCATTCAATCTTTTCACTAGGCATTAAACATAAGTCAGATGAAAATGATGCTTAACTCAACAAGTAATGACATTCTTTGCTCAACTTCTCAATAAACCATTCCATTAGCAGTGTTGAATTTGATACCACAGTAAGAATGCTTATTCAGTGAACACAGAAAAACATTGAAAACATGAAATTTATTCTCAGAAATTATAGAATTTGAAATTTGAGACATCTGAAATAACATACTGATAAAGAATTAGTAATTATAATGTGAAGGATAAAGATAAATTTTTTGCATCAAACTAGAGAATAGGCAGTGATTTCAAAACAATAACAAAACAATAATGATATCATGTTGGTTGTTGTAGTCATGATGACGGTTTGATATTAAACCAAATACAAATTTTATTTATTTGCATATTTTATCATAACACTAAGAGAGAGATTTTTACAAGGCTGCTTATGATTGGGTTTCATTTATACAATTTCCAGCACCCATCCCTTCCACCAGTGCACATTTCCCACCACCAATGTCCCCAGTTTCCCTTCCCTCCCCAGCCTGGCTCTGTAGCAGCACTTATTCGAACCATTTTTTAACAGCGTTGGACTTTTTACTTGAAAGTTTTACCAGGGCCTTGATATCTTTGATATTAACCCCTTATCAGATGGCCATTAGGTAAATATTCTTTCTCATTCTCTGGGCTGTCTTTGTATCCAAAGATTATATTTAAAACGGAAAAATATTGAAATAAAACTTCAGATTTTTCTCTGGCATATGCTCAATTTTACTTTTTAATGTTTTCTGTCATTTCTCTAAATATAATAACTCTTTGCATCAACTGGAAAATATTTGTTTCATTTTACTCTTAAATGCATTTAGACACAGAACAATCAAATTAAATAGGCGTCAATGTAATTTTTTAATGAACACAGGTGTGAATTGTCTTGACTGTTTGATTAAAGTATGAACTGCTTCCTACTCAAAAGCATTGCATATTTATTTTGTTTTGCTTGGTAAACACATATGGTTGGACTTTTCCTGGCTCTGTTCTCAGTGATTTTAGATATAAGGCTTTGGGGACTCTGAGGTGCTGGGGATCCAACCTGACTGGGCCACAGAGAAGGAAGTGTCCCTACCTGCTGTAGTAACTCTCCTCTTGATTCCAAACCCTGAAGATTTAGTGATAAAAAAAAAATATCCAGATACACAGGGAGGTAGCAACCAAGGTCCAAAGCACATAAATGGAAAACAAAATTGAGTTTCAGAGGTACTAGAAGGAAGGGTGCTGAAGTCCTTGCAGGAAGGAGAGAGCTACACCGTGATGAGTGTGGTGCTGCAATAATGTGCATGGAAACGAGTATTATGGTAAGCCATAGAATATAATCACTTTAAAAAATCCAGATGCGGGGCGGAGCGAGAGTCCAGCGGGTAGGGCATTTGCTTTGCACGCAGCCAGCCCATGCCGGCCCAGGCTCAAACCCGGCATTCCATATGGTCTCCTGAGCACCGCCAGGCATAATTCCTGAGTGCAGAGTCAGGAGAACCCCTGAGTATTGCCGGGTGTGACCCAAAAAAAGCAAAAAAAAAAAAAAATCCAGATGCATTTTAGGGTAATATTTTTCATTTTCGTTTAGCTCTCAAATGCATATTCATAGTTGTTTCACTATCATATATAGTATATATTATATATAATATATATGTGTATACATATATGTACATATGTGTATATGTGTACATATATACATAAATATATGTATATATAACAGTAGTTATTAGATTGTATGGCTTATTTACTCGTTTTATTACCACAGATTTTTTTCTCTCAAAACTTGTTGTGATTAATGAATAAAGATTCTATTTTCAATCTGCTTTTGCCAATGCCTGCTAGACAATTGTTTCCCAGAATTCTTATTGCTTTTTTATTCTTGAGAATTTGACATGTGTTCATAGGATGTCCCGCTTTTCACTTAAAATTTGATGACTACACCTGAATTTGATGACTACAAACATATTTGTTAAATATAATTACCCTAATCATTTTTAAGTGTACTGAAATGTTCTAAATCTATTTCAAATATTTAAATATGTTGTTTTATGTAAACATTATTGGCGTACAATAGATATACCTATTTTTCATCTTGCTGTAGAACTCTTAGATATTTATGCTCACATTTCTTTCACCTTTCTAGAAACATTATTCTTTTCCTTCAAAGTACATCAATGTCTGTACTTTCTTCACTTGCCCTGTGCAGCGTTTAAAATGTAATAGAGATAAGCTTGACACCCTTGTCTACGCTGCTATATTCAATTTTGCAGTCGTTAGCAATTCCATACAAGAGCCTGTCATTACACTGATTCTATTTCATATGAAAACTCAAGAAATTCATCTCAGACTGTTTATTGCAAAGACAGGTATGCTAAATTGGTATGGGGGATATACATGTTCACTTTTATTGAATATTCTTTTGGCTTATGCTATGACAAGTAAATTTCTATTTTGAAGTTGATGGTAAGCAGCCTCTAAGCAGGTAGCAGTAGTATTAGCAGCATAAAGCAAATGCAATAATCCCATTATCAATCCCTTTGCTTCCAGCTATTCCCTACCAAAATCAATCATTTTAACTGCTGCTATAAAATCTTCCAAAACATCACTTTCATCATGCCGTAATAGTGGCCAAAAACATTAGAGTTATTAAATTTCATTGCCTCAAAGAATAAGAATAATTTCCTTTCTAAAAATACTAACAGCATTTTTTCTGCTGTTAGTATCCAAATTGGGTTTATATACCTAATTTTTGAGTACTGATGTTTTCCATGTGAGTAATAGTTCCTCCTGAGTCCTCCCATTGCTTTACTTTCATACTCTTACCAGTTTTGAACTGGCACCAAAAAACATATTTTTTAGAAATCGTGATTTCTACTTTCAGATGAAAATTTTAGAATAGGTTTCTAATTTCTTGCCCCACTACTCTTCAATTGAAGTTGATTTGGTTACAAATCATCTGACCGGTAAGAATATGCATATGAAATGATAAATCTGTGAATTATCGTTTTTAATAGTGTCCTAATTTTCAATTATCCTTAGAGTAGTATTTATAGTGTGTATGTTTTGCTGTGAAGCACTTGGAGAAAAGAATCTTCAATTAATCAATATAGTTCATTTATTGAACATTCAGTGATGTTAAATTATGGCAGAATATCAAAAAGAAAACAAATTAAGAACTAAAGTACACTTACTTTTAAACGTATAATATTATAATTCCTAAGTTCTTATGTATACTAATATTATGGGCACACATATTGGTGCTATGCTGTAAGGAAAATAAAATTAAACCACTATATTAAATTTGAGTGAAAATATTGACTGCAACCAAATTTAAAGTGCATAGAACCAAAAGAAAAAAATATATATTTTTGTAATTAATATGCTAAATTGTTAATTTTAGGCTTCATTAAAACAATATATTAGCCTAGGTCAGAATTTTATTGTTTTCTCTAAATAAGATATAATATCACAGCATATTTTTTCAAACAATGTATGACATTTCTAACAGTATGTATAGTGTTTTATACTTAATCTTATTAAATTTATCAAAATTACTGCCATTCAAAGTACTTTGTCATTCATTTTTATGACATGTCTATGCTAACAGTTTCCTTTTTTTCTTCAGTATATATATATGTATATATATATAATTTTTTAGGAATACTTGTCTTATTGAAATATATGGATTATGTTTTAAAAACACATCTTGATTAGGGTTGATATTTAGTTAGATGTGTTATGAGTAATTTTACACAGTTTCAAAAAGTTCTAAATCTAAGTAATTTTATCATAGGCAATTTAATAATATTTTTTCATAAAATCAATATCAATTTTTCTCTTCAAAAATTCCAAAGTGCTAATACCAACCTAGAACTGAGCATTAAATACAGGCAAAAAGATACACATGACAACCTCTTACTGTATGTATTATAAACCACAATGTGGAAGGGAAAAAAAGAAAAAGAGAGAGAGAGAGAGAGAGAGAGAGAGAGAGAGAGAGAGAGAGAAATAAAGAACCTGTCATAGATGCAGGCTAGGGAGGGGGGGAGTAATTCGGGATATTGGTGGTGGGAGATGGGCACTGGTGGAGGGATGGGTGCTTAAACACTGTATGACCAAAACCAAAATATGAACATCTTATGAACATCTTTTTAATTATATATCTCACGGTGGTATAATAAAATATTTTTAAATAAAAAATAAAATACAATGAATTAAAAAAAATTATTAAATCAGCATTATTTGCAAGTCATTCTCAGTTGCGTTTTTAGGCATAAACACCAATTTCAGCCTCAGTTTAATATTTTCACAACCAGGCTTCTCATGGTCCCTCCCATCTCGCCTAGTCTGCCATCTTGACTGCTGCATTTCATTCTTGTTACATGCCATGTAACAAAATCTTACATGTTATTAAATTTCAGACGTTGGATCTCTAGCTTTTAGTGCTGTTGAGTCATTAGTTTGGTTAGTTAGCTAGATCACTCCTTACCTCTGCAAAGACGAAAGTAGTTTTCCTGTACTAGTGGGTTCTTGAGAATTGCATGAAAGATTAGACACAAAGCTCATATGAAGTGAAGTTAGTTTACTATGCAGAAAGGGCATGCCATTCCAGGTCCCTTCTCAGATGTCCAGGCTTCTCCACCACCAACAGAAATTCACCCACCTGGTTCTCTATCCAGTGCTGCCTGGCCCAGAGTACAATCCCCTGTTCAGCTCCATCTTACTGATCCAATGAGTGAGAGGAAGCTGGCAAGAGGAAGGAGGGCCGGCAAGAGCAGACCCCTCCCTGTCTTCTCCTGTGAGGGAGAGAGAGCCTATGGCTCCCTTTTCAAATTCCACTCCCAGACATTCTCTTTCTGATTGGCTACCTGCTGAAAATTGGCTAAAGTGGTCTTGCCTTTTCCACCCTCACTCTGGCTGTACCAACTCTACTCAGATCCCTTTACCCATTCTTCACATAGATTCTCATCTCTCTCTTTTCACCACTTGGTGGTGCATTTCCCCTACCTGCCCTTCTCCTTCCTACACTCTACAGTTCAATGTGATCTGGGCATCCCTCTTTTCAAACAGCATGCTGCTCATCTGATTATTCATTATACCTTGTATAAGTGAGATCATTCAGTGTTTATCATTCTTCTTCTGACTTGGTTTGTCACTTGTCTTCCCATTGTTCATTGATTTGCTTGAGCGGACACCAGTAACATCTCCATTCGTTGGGAATGAGGCTATTATTGTTATTGTTTTTGGCATATCGAATACACTATGGACAGCTTGCCAAGTCCTGCCATGGCTCTGGGTTCATCTAGGGTAGGCCTGTATTCCACTTGCTTCTGATAAATTTTCAACATCAAAAATAACCACAGATATTGTCAAGTATAATGTATGGGGAAACTAATCTTTAACTGAGAATCAGAATTAAAAACTTTGGACAGCTTCCTTATTTTCCTCACTAAAACTCATTATACCGTTATCTTTTATGTAGACCATTACCCTCTAGAAAAACTTGCTTATTTTCTTCCTCTCATCTTATTATAAGGTACATCCTCCCTCATCTCCTTAAACTGAGTTAAAATATACTATACTAAAAAATTCTCAGTAAATTAAAACACACATCTGGTTGCATTTCTTTATATAGGCACTTGTATTATAGAAGATATTAAATTAAACTATTTTCAGATAAATGGTAAGCATTCTCCGAAAATGTAATTATTAATGTAATTAAGAAACAAAAACGTAGAACGCTTTCTCTTGTTGTTTTGGAAATAAGTTTTTTTCACTTCAGAATAAATTTTTAGGAAATAATTTTCAAGGTTTTATTAAGACATGGAAAATGTGTTAATTAATCTAAGAATTTTTTTAAAAATATTTTTTTGGATTGCACTTGTTTGTGATCAGGGAACAATACAGATGCTCTTCTCAGGGATCACTCCTCGTGGGTCTGGAGGAACCTATGGAATGCTGGGGGATTGAACCTGGATTGGAAGCATGCAAAGAGTGTGCCCTACCAACTGTTCAATCTCTCTTGCCCTTCATTTGATTTTGTAAAATCTAAAAATATAGTCATGTGCCTTACCTCATCTTAATAAAACAACTTGACAGAACAAAACACCTATATTTTTCTGTATGGGAGCTGGATGGAGAAGTCATTAATTAATTATACCAATTGATTCCTTTAAAAAACATTTCATTGCCATCTACCTTTGCAATTACCATAACTTCCTTTTTTATTATTTATTATTTAAATATTCATTTCTAGAAAAATGTCTGAGTGAATTCAGATGACCTTGGATTGCTATTCTGTGGTTTATTTATTTATTATTTAAGAAACTAGCTTTTAAATGATTATTGTTTACAAGTTATTGAAAGTATCTTACTGATAAAAATTTATATCTGTCTTCTTACGCAAACAACAGCTTAAATTATATATTTCTTATAGAAATGATATTTCATTCAGTCCTTTAATATTACAAATTAAAAACTGAAGAAGGTTGCTATTTGCTAAGTTTCATAGATCCCAGCACTCATTTTATCTAGTATCCTGTTCAGTACACTTTTAAGAAAGGCATTGTTCTTTCTAGACAGCTGGTCCATATTATTTTCCACCTACCACTCTATCTAAACTATTCTTGTATATATCAATGATAAGTAATCATCATATTTGACAAAATACTTCATTATTTCTCTGATAGGTTTATTTTTGGTTTTGTCATCCCTACTCCGCTCTAAAATAAAAATCTCAGACTCAGTGGTTGGTCTTTTTGTTGTGGTTTTATATAAAAACCAAGAAAACCACAATTTAAAAAATATCTCTTGTAATTCAGTACTACCCTCCAACTTTTTATGTACATCCTTATTTGCATGTCTAATGCACATATAAAACTGAAAGGAAATAAACCCTTTACTGTGAACTCAGACTTGGCCTCTTTTTCCTCCACTTCTGTGGAATGTTTTAACTTTCTATCATCATCTCCTTTTCTTGTATACCCTTTACTCTCTCCATCAACTCTCTACACAAACCTCAATGATATACAGAATATGACCACATCTTGGTTTGAGTAATTGTCTGCAGTCCTAGTCATTAGTAAACTTCAGGCTCTTGAGTTGTTCTTATATATATTGTGACCAGCTGGGCACAGGAAGAGCTGGTAGCAGCTCTTCCCCATGTCTGTGAGTCTCTGGATCAGCATACCTGGGCCGGATTGAAAAAAAAAAAATGGTGCAGGGTGGGTGTCGATTATCCGGGCTGTGATAGGCTGTTTCTGGGTGGCGTTCTGACGAGAGAGAAGTCTAGATGTGGAAAACGGCTGCCCTCATGGAGTGGGGGGTCATCTGGATTGTTGCGAGGCTCTGCTTGGGTGGCGGGCCAGGGCTAAAACCAGCCCAGGTGCCTCGTGAGAGGCTGGGCACAGGGAGAGCTTGTAGCAGCTCTGCCCCATGTCTGTGAGTCTCTGGATCAGCATACCTGGGCCGGATTGAAAAAAAAAAACTGCTGCAGGGTGGGTGTCGATGATCTGGGCTGTGATAGGCTCATCTGCTGGATGGAGTTCTGTCAAGAGGGAGGTCCGGATGTGGAAAATGGGGCCCTCATGGAGTGGGGGTCATCTGGCTTGTTGCAAGGCGCAATTTCTGATCATCAGAAAGGATATTGAACAAACTGTGCTTAAGAACATGTGTTGTTCTTCGGAACTGATTATTCAGACTCTTGAGCTGTTCTTATAATATATATATATATACACAGCTCTCTTGAGCTTATATATATTATATACATATATACACATATATGGTATTTCCATATTAGGAGATATACATATCTCCTAATATGGAAATATATATGTCACCTAATATGGAAATATATATATATACATATATATCCTAATATGGAAATACCAAGCCTTATATTCTGAGAATGAGATGCATGTTAAAATTTATCTGACTTAACTGAAGTTTACAACAGGAATTATTTGTTTTTTTTTTCTTTAAATCTTTAAGTGGCAGTGCAAGCTTGAAAATACAAATTGTATTGCTAATGGATGACATATCTGTAAGGAAGACATAAACCTCATATTTGAAAGAGAACTTCCTTATGGTTAAATAAACAAGGTTTTGAACCTATTTGCAATCTGGGCCCATGATCAAAACTGAGTCTCTTGCCAGTGATTTTCTCCTCAGTCATCTTTATAGTGAAGCATTATACATAACAATACACTAGTTTCTTTATCATTTGGAACTTTGTTCTTAATAAAAAGAAAAAACTGTATTTGCTCTATCTTAGGACTCAACCTGAAATTAGCTCATGCGTATTTTTGACAATGCTTTCTGGAATTGTAATAATGCAAATTATTGACTATTTAATTTCTGAAGTTAGGGTACATATAGCATGTTTTAGTTATATTATTCAATTTTCATCTTATTTATTTTATCCAATACCCAATCCTTCACCAGTGCATGTTTCCTCCCACCAGTGTGTCCAGCTTCTCTCCCACCTCCACTTCTGCCTGTCTCTGTGGCAGGTATGCACTTTCATTTTACACTCCCTCCCCTTCTCTCTTTCTCTTTCTCTCTCTCCTTAATCATTACCACTGTCTTCCCATCACTGTCTTCCCATTGTTCATCGATTTGCTCGAGTGGGCACGAGTAACATCTCCATTAGTCCTGTCACAAGCAAGTGCAACCCAAGGGCATCTACTTGCTACAGGGACAGGAGGAGCCCGAAACCATTCTTCAGGTTATGGTACTGAGGTCCATAATAGTTACTAGTCTTTGGCATAAAAAGTAAATAAAACACTGTAGCTTGCCAGGCTTTACCGTGTAGGTGGTATAGTCTCAGTAGAGGGCTCTCAACCCGAGCGTTTACTGATGAAACTTAAAGGGGGGAAGATCAGGTTTTCTCTGGGATGGAGCTCTGAGGAACTATGGAGTCTGGATGTTGAGAATGACGAACTGCATGATGTGTGGTTTGCTCTGGCTTCTTGCCAGGATTACTGGTATCAGTTAAAATAAGCATATTCTATAATATTTATAACATTTGTCCTCAAGGGAATCAATAGAGTCCCCATAAAATCAAACATATCTTTACCAAGCTAAACTACTTCTATTATTTATAATAATATAGCAACATGGTATAGTGCTTTTATCCTTCTACACTCTTTCTCTCTCTCTTCTGATGGAGCCAAGAACTGAAACCAGGATCTCAATCTACAGCTGAGCCAAATCTCTAGCCTTATACAAAATGAGGTTCTGATTACTATTATGTGGACTTGAATGTCTCAAAACATTTAAGAATAATGTAATTAGATAAAAACTTTAAGGTATGAAACAATAATAAAACAGGAGATACATACCTATCTTCATTTTTAGTTTGATTTGCTAATTCTGCAGCCTTATTACATACATGCTCTAATGGAAAAAAATTATGACTATATTTCACTATGTTTCCAGTAAGTTTTGAAATCGTTGTCTTTTTTCCTAACCAACAAAGCAAATAAATTAAGCAATAATAAATACACGTTAAAAAAACAAGAATCTTGTTTCTAAGAACAATGTTCAAAAGATGCAAAAAAGCTAAATAATTAAATAACATTCTTTCTTGTACTTGGACAGTGAGTGTAACAAGTAAGAAGTTTCCTATATTAGGATGAAACCTACATTAAAAAAAGTAATATAAGCTAAAGTTGTGCTACTAAATTATGAAGAACATTAATTATTGTAAAGTACAAATTTAGAATAGCAAAGGGAAAAACCACCTGGGAGATAACTGTGTGTGTGTGTCCTTTTCCATCCAGTGAAATTCAAAATAACATGGTCATATATTTTCTGTCCACTTTACTTAGGTTTACATGAATGCCATTTGAATAAATTTCCAGATATGCATAAAATCAATAAAGAACAACTCTATTGTAAACATTACTGCACTGAAGAAGAGGCAGCAAGTGAATCACTAATAGAAATATTTAGGGTGGGGCTGGAGCGATAGCCCAGCTGGTAGGGCGTTTGCCTTGCACGTGACCGCCCCATGCCGGCCCGGGTTCGATCTCCGGCATCCCATATGGTCCCCAAGCACTGCCAGGAGTAATTCCTAAGTGCAGAGCCAGGAGAAACCTCTGAGCATTGCCGGGTGTGACCCAAAAAAAAAAAAAAAAAAAAAAGAAAAGAAATATTTAGGGTGCCTGGTGTCAGTACCGTTAAATGTACCTGGGAGTTGACTGATTGCTTCTGGAGACATAAAATTTAAGTTATATTGGTTTAAACATAGTTTTAGAAGATGACTCCTCCACTAACTCTCTTGGAAGGTAAAATGCTTCTATAACCAGTTACGTTTAGTGGTTGGAAAGCAAACCGTTCAGTACAGTAAATGAAAAGTAAATCAATGTTTGTTTCAAGCAACTTCTCTCTTAATATGCAGGTTTCTGATAATGATTTTTGACAAATTTTTAACATAAATCTCAAAACTTCTTTAGTAAATAATGAAAAAGCGTACATGAACCCACCTTTGCATTATTTAAAATATTTTTGTAAATATATCTTGAGGGGCTGGAGTGTCAGTAGTGGGTGGGGCATTTATTTTGAACATGGATAACCTGGGTTTGATCCCTGGCACGAATTATGGTTCCCTAAGCCCATTAGAAGTGATTTGTGTGCATAAATCCCAGAGTAAGCTCTAAGCACAGCCAGGTGTGTCCCTAATACAAACAGGCAAACAAAAAAATCTCTGGAGTTCCCACCTGGGCTAGTGTAAACCCCCGCCCACCTCCGCCAAAATGTAGAAATCTGGGAAACAAGTTCACAGACAAACAATAGAATAAAAAGGAAGGGGACTGCCATACGAATATCAGACAAAGTAGTGTTCCAACTGATAAAAAGACACAGGCATTTTAAAATAAACAAAATGAGGGGCCTGATCGATAGCCCAGCGGGTAGGGCGTTTGCCTTGCATGCGGCCAGCCTGTGCCTGCCCGGGTTCGATCCCCGGCATCCCATATGGTCCCCCGAGCACCGCCAGGAGTGGTTCCTGAGTGCAGAGTCAGAGTAACCCCTGAGCGCCGCCGGTGTGACCCAAAAAAAAACAAACAAAAAAAAAGATTATTTAACTCATTAATATATGCAATAATTAAGAAGCACCATATGATAAACAACTTGTAACAACCAAAACGAAATATAGGTGGTAAAAAATAGTAGTAATCCTTGGGCCGTGAGTGATAGCCCAGCAGGTAGGGGCGTTTGCCTTGCACGCGGCCGGCCTATTCCGGCCCGGTTCAATCCCCGGCATCCCATATGGTCCCCGAGAACCGCCAGGAGTAATTCCTGAGTGCAGAGCCAGGAGTAACCCCTGAGCATCGCTGGATGTAACCCAAAAAAGAAAAAAAAGTAGCAATCCATGGAAGAAAACAGGCAAAATCCTCCAAGACGTTAAAGGCATTTGAAACACCAGTGACCAAAGAAGTGAAAGAAGAGATAAATAAATGGTACTATATGAAACTAAGAAGCCCTGCACCTCAAAAGAAATGGTTAACAAGGTAGAAAGACAACCCACAGATTGGGAAAGAATATTTATCAAATATCCATCTGATAAGGAATATTGTCTGTCTGTCTATCTATCTATCTATCTATCTATCTATCTATCTATCTATCTATCTATCTATCTATCTATCTATCTATCTATCTATCTATCTATCTATCTATCTATCTATCTATCTATCTATCTATCCATCTATCTATCTATCTATCTATCTATCTATCTATCTATCTATCTATCTATCTATCTATCTATCTATCTATCTATCTATCTCATAGATAGAGAACAATACAAGAAAGAAAAAATCCGACCCTATCAAAATATGTGGAGAAGAAATGAACAGACACTTCCTTAAAAAAAATAGAAATGGCCAATAGGCATATGAAAAAAGTACTCTTCATCACTAGTCATCAGGGAGATGAAAATCAGAACAATGAGACATCATCTCACAAAAAAGCTGGCACAAATCCAAAAGAGCAAGAACAACCAGTGCTGGTGCAGATGCGGGAGAAAGGGACAGTCATACATTGCTGATGGGAATGTTAACTGGTCCAGCCATTTTGGAAAACATATGGGCATTCCTCCAAAAACTGGAAATTGAGCTCCCATTTTGCCCCACAATATCCTCCTGGGGACCCAAAGACACACAACAGAAAGAGCATCTGTGTTTCTATGTTCATGGTAGCACTATTCAAAGTAGCCAGAATATGGAAACAAACTGAGTGCCTAAGAACATAAAACTAGGTAAAAAATGTGGTACATCTAAACAATGGAACACTATGCAACTGTTAGAAAAAACAAAATCCTGAAATTTGCCTATATATGAATGGACATGGAGGGTGTCATGCTGAGCAAAATTAGAAAGAAAAAGAACAGATATAGAATTACTGTCTTATCTGTGTCATAGTCTCAGTGAATAAATATATATTCAATGAGACTAATATCAAAACCAGGCAAATCAGGGGCAAGGAGAACTTGTCAATGGTTGTGGCATACCATAAATGGTGGGGACAGATATAGGTAAGATAGAGACTGGAATTTTTGGCAATAACAGTTGAAATTGATGATACTGGACTATAATTAAAAGACTTTCAATACAAGAGTATTGAATGTAGGTAAAGAAATATAGTGATGAACACTCAGCATATATTTTGCAAATCACAATACACAAAAAATGGGATGACTGAGACAATGGTAAAGAGAAGAACACACTCTGTTGGGGGTGGGCGGTGGTATTAGAATGTTATATATCTGGTAGACTGCTTAGCAATATGATAATTATTGTATTTAAAGTTTTTTTAAAATTAGTTTATATGTAGCAACAAATGGCCAAATCTATCAGAATTGGATTGTTAGTCAACAGAACTGAGATAACCTGGGAGGAAGAGGAGTAGATGAAACTGATTCTTAGAAAATTTGTGGAGTGACACTCTAACAATGAATGTGGTGCTAGAAAGACATATGGATGAAGCTGCTAATAAAACTGTGAATCTTTTTGTCCAGATAAAAAGGGAGCAATAATGCAACCGGCAATGAAGCCTAAGCATTTGATGTACTTCCAGTAGGTTTCATGGCATTTTGATTGAGATAGAAAGTAGAAAGTATGTGATGAAATGATTACATACTATAATGGATTATGGATAATTTTTTATACTGACCAGATTCCTTTGTAGACAACACCATTATCTTATATGGATAAACCATCTTAGATAGTATTTTCATAATGTTTGAACAAAAATGTCAGCATGCTTGCTGTTTTCTGGTCATGATTGTGTGGCTAGTAGAATGGTGGTCTGAATTTTCTTCCACAGAGTGAATGCTTTAGGAGAAATAGAAGCACACTGACAGGGTAGAGAAAAAATATCTTGTTTTCCCTTCTTTTAATGGAGCAAACATAAAAAACTCATTTAAAAAACCTTTCCAATGTGGTTGCTATAGTAGTACATATTTTTGTAACTGCAGCATCATCTATCTGGGTCTTTGTTTTTGTCACGACATAAATTGTTGGTGGGGATAAAGCATGAATATTTCTGGTCGCTATAACTTACTCTTATTTCCAACGACATTAGCTAAAAGCAGTTTGTGAGCAGAATGTGTACAGAGAAGAAAATAACACAGGATCATGTTGTGCACATTGAGAGAGGCAAGTCTTTTGAGTGCAGTTTAGAGGTGAGGTGGAAGGCAAGATTCTATCAAAAATAAATACCTCTCATTAAATTGTGCTACTCTGGGTCAACCCTCATTATCTATTATTGGAAAGCAGGACATTTATAATTTTCACATCTCTCTCTATTTCTTCTTTTTGGAGAACGGTGACTGTTTCATTTGTTCTAAAATGCAATAAATAGTCTTAAAAATTAGTGAGTCATTAAGCTTTAAAATGACAAGTTTATCACAAAAGCCTAATGTATAGGTTAAGATGGTAAAGCAGGCATTGATACCATATTCACTGGAAATATGTAATTGACATGCACATGTTTAGAAAAACTCTCTGGATGAAAAAACGTAGGTGTGGGGCACAGAAAATGTCAAGCACTTCAAATACCAAATCCATATATAATGTAAAAATGTTAAGAAAGAAAACAGATTGCTTGGGGTTGGATCACGAATTGAAATTATCCAGTAACTTGAATGTGACTTCACATGGTATTTTCACCATATGATTGAATGGTCCTTATGGGGGTGGGGTTGCTCTTCAATGACCCTTCACTAAAGAGAAACTGATAGGCTAAGAATTATTGCAAATCCCTAATATTCCCAGGTTTATCATCCTCTTGGGTTCATAACCAATGAGTCAAAAAGTAAGCCATTAGAGAAGTGGTGTCTGTGTATGCATCAGTGAGAAAGAATGATATACCCTCTTAATATATTTTCCAACTTGCTGCAAAAGTGTGTGTGTGTGTGAGTGTGTATGTAGTTGCCTTATTTCCATCTTCCTCAGATCTCATAGACAGCAGAGAAATCTGCTAGAGGCAGAGTGGGTGCCTAAAAAAGACGTGGTGATAACTGTCAAAGTCAGCAGCTGCCAAAGTTAGCAACCACACTCTCAAGGCTTTTTAGAAAAGGGTTGGAGTCTACTAAAGTGAGTCTCAGAAAACATTATGGAGCACCCTTTATTTGAAAGATATCCTAATGTTTGAAAACTTATTCCGTTGAGATTTTCTAGTCCACTAGTCCATGCCATTCTTTACCAATTTTTCTTTTCAGAAGCAGTTGTTCTTCTCTTATATTACTTCATATTCACTTACATTCACTACATGCTTTCTCCAGCTGTACTCATTTCAAAATCAAGTACTAATCAGTCTTAGATTTGAGGTCAAACTTTAGAATTATTCAAATACTATTAAATATGATAGAAAGATATTTCTTATTTATGCTCTATCAAAAAATAAGTAGCCAAGTTAGGCTTTTCATATACTGGGTAGGCCATTAATGATATCCTAAAAGTATGTGTGTGCATACATTAAGTTGCCAGTTTATCTATATGTTTTTCTGAAACTTTTATAGAAGGCCATAGTATTACATGCATATTGTCATCAATTTTAGAAGATACTTATTGTCGAAAAAATACAAGTCTTAGGGTATCGGGGACGCCGCTGGGGTCCCTAACAGTGCCAGGAAGTGAGTTTCCTTCTACCTCCTAAGCTGGCAGGAATGGATGAAAACTCAGGAATCTGATGCAGCTTTTAAAATGCTTTACTTATCACAGGTTCAGGCATACAAATCAGCAATAGGAGAAACCCTGTGCTTAGGATTCCCAGCTAGAACCACAGCCACGTGTAGGCCAAGATGGTGGCCACCATGTGTTAAGGCCCTGTAAAAAGGAGACAAAGACAAGACACCCAAGAAGAGTGCAATCCCCAAAAGAGAGAGAGAGAGAGAGAGAGAAGAGAGAGAGAGAGAGAGAGAAAGCAGACTAGTCTTATACCCCCTGCAACTCAGATCTCCCACTATTATGGGAAGTAGGAAGGGTCAAATGTCCTTAAGTAATTTCTCCCAGCACCTCACCTAGGCCCTATTATATGCTAATGTTTTGAGCCAAGATCTGCCTGGAAATGCCTTTATAGGCTATAAAAGGGGGTTTCTGAGAGGGCATGACTCTGTACCAAAGACTAATACTAATGCCAGTTAAATATTTCTCCAAGCGTTCACAAGTCTCATCTACTTCACTGTAGTTTTGTATTTTAGTTGCCTTTGAGTTATCAGGGAGCCATGCTTGCTTGCTTGGAGGCAAACAGCATTTCTCTCTGGTCTAATTACTTAGAGATCCAACATGGCCAGGCAAATATGCTGTTAAGATCTAGCTAGTCCCATGATGATTGTGGTAGCATGACAGAATATTTATACCAGCCAGTACAGAATACATACATGGTCAGATAAACTGCCACATTTAAACTACCCCTCTATCTAAGAAGTGACCTGCAGGAGGCAATCCAGGGCAGATGCAGAGGCTCTTAGAGGAGTCCTGCAACATTAGGGTTCTGACTCTAGCTTTGTTGGCTAGAGGGCATATTTCACATTCAGGGTCCCAGGTTTTATTTCTGGCATGGCCTCTGGGCACAACCATGAGTGATTCTTGAGTACAGAGCCAGGAAGCCCTCACTATAGTCAACTCCATTCCAACTCCCCCAACTGTGTTTTTTTTTCTGGGCTCATGCCAAGTTTCCACTCCACATATCTGAAATGCTATTTTTTGAACTCATGATGCACCTACAAATGGAATTGGGAGGGAGAACAATAAATTTGAAGCCTTAAGCAACACAGAGACACTTTGAGTTCTACAGAAAAGAGTCAGTAGGAAAAGATGACAATGAAAATTACCCTACAAGACCTAGCAATTCTCCCCAATTTTGAAAGGGCAAAGTACTTCGAATGATTGCAGAGACATCAATAAACACTTTAAAGTTTGTGACAATGGTCAGTGACCAATTACAGTAAATACAGAGAGCACATAACCAGTGGACTAATGAAAACAAATAACTCTGGATTAAACCAAGTGACAGTATCAGTCAAAATTATAGACTGGGTATTATTGATTGAAAAAATATAAATGGTTCCTTTTTATTTATTTATTCATTTATTTATTTATTTTTTGCTTTTTGGGTCACACCCGGCGATGCTCAAGGGTTACTCCTGGCTCTGCACTCAGAAATCACTCCTGGCGGTGCTCGGGGGGACCATATGGGATTCCGGGATCGAATCCGGGCGGGCATGGGCCGGCCGCATGCAAGGCAAACGCCCTACCCACTGGGCTATCGCTCCGCCCAAATGGTTCCTTTTTTAAATAACAATTGTTTTAAATTTATTTTATGTGGATATCATAGCTTGCAATAGATTGGTGTTGTAACATTGCATGTATGAAACAGTTCTAATGAGAACAGTTTTGTAAATCATAGGTTCTTAAAAATAAATAAATAAATAAATAAATACTTGATATCACTGTATCATTGTCTTCCCGTTCATCATCGATTTGCTTGAGTGGGCACCAGTAACATCTCCATATGACCTGTCTCATGCAAAGGGAGCCCAAGGGTACCTGGTTGCTCCAGGAACATAAAAAGCCTCAAACGATTCCATCAGGTCATGGGAATGAGGTCTATAATTGTTACTGGTATTTGTCATATCAAATACGACACGGGTAGTTTGCCAGGCTCTGCCATGCTGGTAGCATACTCTTGTAGTCATCGCCAAATCCAGCATTTATTGATGAACCGCGCGGCCGCTGGTCTGCTGGGTGGAGTGCTGATGAAGGGGAAGTCCGGATGTGGAAAACGGAGGCCCTCATGGAGTGGGCTGTCGCCTGGCTTGCTGTGAGGCTCTGCAGGGGTGGCAGGCCAGGGCTAGAACCTGCCATCCCTCCCAGACGCCTCATGAGCTGCTGGGCACAGGGAGAGCCAGTAGCAGCTCTGACCCATGTCTGTGAGTTTCTGGATCAGCATACCTGGGCAGGGTTAAAAAGACTGCAGCAGGGTGGATCTCGAAGAGCTGGGCTGTGATAGGCTGGTCTGCTGGGTGGAGTGCTGACGAGGGGGAAGTCCGGATGTGGAAAATGGAGACCATCATGGAGTGGGGGGTTGTCTGGCTTGTTGTGAGGCTCTGCTGAGGTGGCGGGCCAGGGCTAGAACCTGGGCCGGATTATAACAGACTGCTGCAGGGTAGATCTCGATGTGCAGGGTTGTGATAGGCTGGTCTGCTGGGTGGAGTGCTGGGCAGGATTTAAAAAAGACTGCTGCAGGGAGGATCTCAATGAGCAGGGCTGTGATAGGCTGGTCTACTGGGTGGAGTGCTGATGAGGGGAAAGTCCGGATGTGGAAAATGGAGGCCCTCATGGAGTGGGGTCATCTGGCTTGATATACTTGATATAAAATATCGAAATACTTGATATAAAAGATTTAAAAAACACCCCAAAACCCTTTGACTTCAATACTAAATGGTTCTGTGATGGGTAAGATGATGTCTATCAATTGCAGTCAAACATATGCAGGAAAAATATGAACTGTTGCTAACTGGGCACTTTGTGTAAGACTTCAATGGAAATTGTGACTGAAAGTACTTAGACATAATTTCTTGAAAAACTTAACTTAATGGTAGGCAAAATTAGTTTTGGTAATTCAATGAGTAACCTATATCGCTTTAGAATTTGTAAAACTTTAAAATATTTATTAGTTTTGGTTGTATTTCTGCTCAGATGTCATACAGAGCAGGGCTGTACTGATTTTCTGGAAAGGAATCTGTCCCTCTCATGGTAGCATTATCTCCATATATCCTATACTTTCTGTCTGGATGATATCCTGTCATTATATTTCTGGATATCAGTAGGAAACTACCCTAAACAATATGCATAGTTAACTCCAGATTTAACAAATACTGGCAAACACAGTCCTGTTTTTAATAGCAGCTTTTTAATATTACTTTCAACTAAATCCTTCTTGGTAGATATTGTGCATTTAAGAAATACTCCTTTCTAGGAACTGGAGTGAGAGTAGGTGGGTAGAGTTTTTGCCATCGAGAGTTCTATGCCTGGAATCCCATATGGTCCCTGAGCACCACCAGGAGTAGTTCCTGAGGAAAGAGTCAAGACAAAATCCCTGAGTGTTGCTTTGTGTGAAGAAAGAAAGAAAGAATGAAGAAAGAAAGAAAGAAAAGAAAAAGAAAAAGAAGAAAGAAAGAAAGAAAAAAGAAAGAAAGAAAAAAAAGAAAAAAAGGAAGGAAGGAAGGAAGGAAGGAAGGAAGGAAGGAAGGAAGGAAGGAAGGAAGGAAGGAAGGAAGGAAGGAAGGAAGGAAGGAAGGAAGGAAGGAAGGAAGGAAGGAAGGAAGGAAGGAAGGAAGGAAGGAAGGAGGAAGAAAGAAAGAAAGCAAGAAAGAGAGAGAGAGGAGGAAAGAGAGAGAGAGAAAGCTGGAAAGAGAGAGAGAAAGAGATAAGAAAAGTACGTCTTTCTATCTAGGTATATCATGTCATCCACAAATAGTGATAGCTTGATTTCTTTGTTGCCTATCTGGATGCTCTTAATGTTCTTTTCCTCACTGATTGCTATGGCAAGTACTTCTAGCACAATATTGAATAGAAGAGGTGAGGGGCTGGACGAAGCCGGGTGGGTGTTTGCTTACACGCGGGCCAGCCGGCTGGGTCGACCCGGCATCCCATAGGTCCCGAGACCGCCAGGAGTATTTGAGTGCAGAGCCAGGAGAAACCCCTGAGCGCCGGGTGCCCAAAAAAAAAAAAAAAAAAAAAAAGAAGAGGTGAGAGCAGACCTTGTCTTTTCCCTGATCTTAGGATGAAGGCAAATCACAATGTGTAAGAGAAACCAGGGAGATAGATAGTTAGATAGTGAGATAGACAGACAGACAGACATGGGTGGACAGTCGGACGGAAGGACGGATGGACAGATAGACGAAGAATGGATGGACGGATGGACGGATGGACGGATGGATGGATGGATGGATGGATGGATGGATGGATGGATGGATGGATGGATGGATGGATGGATGGATGGATGGATGGATGGATGGATGGATGGATGGATGGATTGATGGATGGATGGATGGATGGAGATTGAATGAGAGAGTGAAAGTCAGGCCGGAGGAGTGGGGAGGGATTCCGGTCATATGGTGATGGGAAATGGGCACTGGTGGAGGGATGAATGCTGCCTTATTTTTTGACTGAAACCAATCATGAGCAGCTTTTTAAATGTCTGAAATATGTCTTATAAATAAAAAAAAATACTACTTCAACTCATCAGGTGTGTTCAAATACTAACCCAATAACAGTGCCTGGATCATTGATACAATCTTTTTCTCTTTCCATATATTACACACTGTATTTTTCCATCCATTTTCAGAGGTCACATCACCAGTATGCAATGCCTGCATGGAAGCTTTTGTCTCAGACTCTGAGCTATGTAATAGCAAAGAGAACCCCTATTTTCCCTTTTCCAATATTTTTGGTACTTTTCATGAATATTGACACATGTTTTGTATAATATTTACTGATAGTCCAACGTCATCTGAGGATAAACACGTAATAAGCAGAGGCTGGTGGAAACATGGAGAGACATGTGGGCATAGAGAGATATTTTGTTTGTGTGTATGTTATTTCTCTGTCTATATAGAAGCTAAAATGTTACGTTAACAATTTTCACAATATAATCTGTATGAGCTAATTTTATGCATGATTAGTCTCTAATTTAGATATTTTAAGGTGGTTTGGTCCTGGGGGTAGAAGGGACCTCACCACAAACAAAAGTCGTAACAACAAAGCTTAACTAAACTAATGCTAAATCTTATAATTGAGTCCTGGTCATATTCTAACTCATATTAATATGATACATTTGACTAAGATAAGATAAATATAAAACATATACATATTTAAGTTCTTTTTTAGATTAATTAACAGGAACACTATTACTTGGATACTTCATATTTATAGAAAATAGCCTTGGTCTATTCAGTTTTGGTTCTTCATTTTGTAAAAAGGCTAAAATACGTTTTTATAGAAAGGTATGTAATATTTAATATGAAAAGATAAAATGGTGTCTAGATTTCCGATTTTTCCAAATACCATGATCCTTGTCTTATCTTTTTGTAAACCTTAGTAAAGCACTGTGATTTACAAATTTCTTCCCAGTACAGTTGTCACAAACATTCATCATTCATCCGCAGTCCCACCCCCAGTGTACCCCTACCACCGCTAGACCACCAGTGGGACTACCGGTGACGACAGTCACCAAAGACCACAGCCTCCCACTTACTCCTCATCCCCAAGCCAGGTCCCTTAGAAGGCTACAATCACATTGATCATTGCAACATATATATGGGAAAGATTTTGTCACAGGAAGGAGCTGTATCATTTGTGCCTCTGGTCAGGCTCCTGGAGATTTACTCATAAGAAGTACTACTTGTTTATTACTTGTTTATTATTGTAAATGACAGATTTTTATATAATTTTAACAAACTATATTTTTGACAGATAAGATGATTTATTATTAAAAAGCTCTTCTCAATGACTTGTGAACTACACCTGGCAGTTCTTAGGGACTTGTACTGGCTGTGAGATAGCTCTAGGTGGTGATAAAGGCCATATGTGACTGAGATCAAACCGGGCTTACTGCATACACAGATGTGTTCAGCCTATTTAGCTACGTCTCATTATCTTGAATACTTACATGCTCTTATGTAAACCTAGGAAGTTTTACTTTCAGTCTAATGAAAGTTCAGAAAAGTTAACTTTTATTTGAAAAATAGCCTAAATAATAATTTATATGGCATTTAATTATGATTTTAGTTATTGAGTAGACTTAAGCTATTTGATGAAAGGTGTGCTTGTGGAAACGAAAAAAAATCAAAGTGATTTAGAATTAATGAAAAATATTGATGCATAAAAATACCTTTGTTTACTTTGCAGACTTATTATGTGACAGTTGTATGACCACACATTGAATCACTATCACTATTCACTATCTTCCTGTTCATCATCTATTTGCTCGAAGCGGGCACCAGTAATATCTCCATATGTCCTGTCTCATGCTAGTAGAGCCCAAGAGCATCTGCTTGCTCCAGGAACATAAAGAGCCTCAGACAATTATATTAGGTCATGGAAATGACCTAATATAATTGTTACTGGTATTTGGCATATCAAATACGACACAGGCAGCTTGCCAGGCTTGCCGTGTGGGTGGCATACTCTTGTAGTCACCTCTAAATACAGTATTTATTGATACTATTGGATCAGCATACCTGGTCTGCCACCCCAGCAGGACCTCACAACAAGCCAGACGACACCCCCCACTCCATGAGGGCCACCATCTTCCACATCCGGACTTCCCTCCTGTCAGAACTCCACCCAGCAGCAGACGAGACTATCACAGCCCAGATCATCGACACCCACCCTGCAGCAGTTTTTTTTTTTAAATCCGCCCAGGTATACTGACCCAGAGACACATTGAATAGCATTTACTAATTGTGTCCTAGTCTTTTCATTGCACGTCACCACCATAGTCACGGGCTCAAATACAACACATTAACCCAAACATAAAATGTTGAACCTGAAAGATATTATGACCATATTTGAAGTACTAAAAACTAATTTGCATTCATCCTTACAGATAATAAATCATCATTTGAAAATATGATTTCAATCAAGGAAAATTTATAAATAACATTTGGAACAACACAAACTATTCCATCCTTTTCTGTAATTTCACATACTGTTACAAATCCCAACTTTCTTTATGTCCCACAGACTATTTATTTACTTATCTTGCTAGCTTTGAAAAAAAAAGACTCCTTAGCTTTGGCCCCAAACTCCCAGAATTATTCCTAAGTATGCACATAAGTACACTTACATAGGAAGTTGCAATGATATTTTTAAAACAGGAGTAAATTTTCCATAGTACTGCATTTCCAAGTTGGAAACAGTAAGTTAAAAAACATGGGAAAGGAAAACTGTATCTGATAACAAATATGCATTGTTTTCCTTGATTTAAAATTATACTTTAAAAGGTGAATTTGATTCACCCCTGGACTTGAAATTACTCCTCTAGACAATGTTAAAAATAATCATGTGCTTTGGTATATGTCCATTTATTTACTCTGACCATGATTCCCCTTTACAAAATTAATCTCTATTCTCTTCAGATTACTTTATTGACTGATAGCAAAGAACTGATTTTCAGCAAGATATATTTGCTTTATTAACTGATTACTTTCTTTTGAAAATTCTTTTCATTTCCTCTTCCTTATTCAGTTTGCTTGCATTTTCTTCTCTTCTTAGATCAGTGACTAGATAACTTGATAGAGTACAAAGGATTCATTTTTTAGGTTTTTATTGAGAGTGATTTGGTAAGAATTAATTTTTTTTGCAATATGAAAATGAACATAATGGAAAAAACCTAAATAATTTTTGTCTCAGATATTACAGCTGGAAGAAAATTAAAGAAAATCTTTGTGGAAAACTCTAGCATGATTTTATAAGGCAGGTGGAGAATTCTTCCCTTCAATCTTACTACGTTCTTATTAAAAAGTCAAAATGATAGAGAGAAGATTGGGGAAGATTATTTTTAGAACAGAAAAAAACACAAAATTTGTGAGAAATGTCTATGAGAATAGGATGATTTTCTACTTCTGGTTAGATTTTTGGGGAATTGACATGGTTTGGCTGTGGATTACATAATTGAGCATCTTGATTTTAGTTATGGATATATGAATCTCTACATATATTGAAACAGAACTATATACACATATAAATGATGTTCTCTATTCGATGAGTTATGAATAAAGTTTAAAATTTGTACTTCTGTAAATTTATCTTATCAATTGTACCACCAGCTATATACAGTTACACAGTTGTTCCTGATTGAGTCTCAGTTATACAATGTTCCAAGACACATCCTCAAACCACTGAATGCTTTCCACCATCAATGACCCAGTTTCCCTCCTGCCCATCTCCCCAGCCTGCATCGTTGTCAGACTTTACTTCCCTTCCCTCCCCTATCCCTTCCCCTCTTCTTCCCTCCCATCCCTAATGTTTATCTGTTTGTCTAAATTAACCTCACCCTATGACAGATTTCAGTCACCTTCAGATTATACTCTCTGTGTCCACTCATGTTTAAGTAAATTTCATGACTTCATTTTCCCAACAGCTGTGTAGTGTACCATTGTATAGATGTACCATAGTTCCTTTAACCACTCATCTGTTCTTGGTCATTGGGTTGTTTCCAGATTCTGGCTTTTATGCACAGTATTGCAGTGAACATAGAGATACAGATGGCTTTTCTGCATTGTGGTTTGGGCCACTAGTGGATATACCCAGGAGCATTAAATTTCTTGTTTATGATATTGTATCCTATTTATACAATGCACTGTTAGTAGAGGGTGAGGGAAATGTTAGGGAATGCAATATTTTAAAATATAAATTTTATTCACTAAATTCACAGAAATATAAATTAAATTATATGTTGCAAATCTAATGAAAATTTAGTGTAAATATCCCACCACTAATGTCCCAGTTTTCCTCCTTCCTGCAACCTCCTGCTTCCCTGCCTCTTTGGCAGGCACTTTTCTCTCTCTCTCTCTCCTTTTTGGACTTTATGATTCGCATTACAAATACTCAGTAGGATATATCCACTGGTGAAGCGATGGGTGTTGAAACATATAACTGAAACACAGTTATAAACAACTTGTAATTGTGTGTCTCACTATGATTCATTAAAATAACTTAAAAAATGAAATTTAAATATATTAGGTATTAAAATGCATATTTTATATAATCCACACATTTTCTTTATTCATCCTTCCTGAATAATATGTATTAGTATTTAAGTCACTTTATTACATTTTGTGCCATATTATTGGAGGTTTTGGTTAAGAATAAATTTTCCACAATGCCCTCTTAGCTTCCTCCCAAATTTGTGACAAGACCCAGAGAACTGATTATTCAGAATTGTAAAAATAATAGTTGAGATCAGGAGACAGTACCTAATCCCACCTAATTGTAAACTAATTTGAAAATAATGTATATTTTGTCCATATTCAAATATTGAGATAAATACACTGTATAATAAAATCCCATAATGTGTTGTACTATTTATTTAAAAATCATTATTGGTAGCCTTTAAATCATTAACACTGATATGAAACATTGAACTAAATAAGTTTTCTAGATCATTTATGTTGGAATCTTCATTTAGTTTAATATCTAAAATTTACCATGCTATGTTCAAATTTGTCAAGAATGATTCTGCAGTCCTTTTTGGGGGGTTCACTTTGTACATCAATTTGTACATCATTTTGCTTCATTCCAAAATTTTAGTAGTCATAAGATATTAGGCATAATTCGTTTGAGGGCGTCATTAAAATGAACGTGTAATTTGTGAGCATCAGGAGCACTTTCAAACAAAGAGCCTTGGTGCTGTTTCAGAAAGGCAGATAAGCATAGATACTAATAGCATCCTCCATGCATCCAGTAAGCCTACATAGAAATCCTCGCCTTAGGGAGAGTTACTTGCCATCACCATATCTTAAAGTTGACACCTCTCTGTATTAGGAATGTTAATGGATTCTACTTCATAGCATTTCTATAAGGAATGAATAGTATATTAGAATACTGACTAGCACACACTGAAAGAAATGCACACACATATGCATAGACATGTGTGCATAAAAAATTGAGGTTCTATATTTTCTCTCCTCTTATGCTTTATAAACATTTCTAGTTTAAAATATATCAGTTATCATTGTTTTTACCGACTGGATCCCACGGGATGTCAAAAGATCATGTGGTCACCCACCTACAGGATGGTCAGACTTCTTCGTCAAGACCCTGAATGAACGGTTTGAGGCTCTTTGTATTCCTGATGCAACCAGATGCCATTGGGTTACACTGGCACATGATAGGGCTAAATGGAAATATTACTGGTGCCTGCTGGAGCAAATCGACGAATAACGGGATGTCAAGTGATCATTGTTTTTAATTGTTGTTAAATACATGAAGCTACTGCCACTTATGGATAAATATGAGCAGAGAAAGCAAATGCACAATAGTATATAGTAAATTTTTTCTGTTTTAAATTATATCTGAAAGTAGAAAATACATTCTGAAAGAGATTAGCAACATTATGTACAATTTATTTAGGTTATGAATATGTTTTGGTGAGAATATAAAGTATTTGATCCAATTAAGGCAGTATACTGCACATATGTATTTGATGGTTTGAATTATAAGAGTGTCTGTTGTGATATGTGGGTTAATAGTTCTCACAAGTAGGAGCTAATTTAGCACCTGTTACTTTTACTATTTGCTATTTACATAAACTCTATCCCACTGTTATATATGTAGAAGCTAATTCACTTATCTAAATGTGTTCTTTGTAAAGCAAATATATTTTGTACTTAAATATTTTAATTATTTAGGCATATACTTTTGTTGTTATTATTGCTTTTGATTTTTGCTTTGGAAGGGATATTGGGAATACACCCAATGGTGCTCTGCTGATGGGATGTGTGACCCGGGATCAAAACGGGACGACCTGGTGCCTGGTAAGAGCCCTATGTCTGTACTAACTCTCCTGTCACCATAAAGAGATGTTTTAATTTTGTATGTCCATTCATGTAAAATATCTTTCTAGGAAAGGGGTCGTGATAGGACTTTGCTTTTCTTTTTTTGGGAGGCACGTAAATTTTATTTTTTTATTTTTTAATTTTTTATTATACCACCGTGAGACATACAATTACAAAGGTGTTCACAATTGGTTCTTGGTAATACAGTATTCCAGCAACCATCCCTCCACCAGTGCCCCATTTCCACCACCAGTGTACCCCACCCCCTCCCTCCCACCCCCAGGCTGCCTCAACAGCAGGTAGCCCTGTTTCCTCTCTTTCTCTCTCTGCATCTCTCTCCCTCTTATTTCACACATTGTGGCTAGCCCTGCAGATATTTAGAGTTTATCACTTAAGTTTCTTTGAGTATATTCAATGGTGAGTTTTAATCTGCCATTACCATTTCACACATTTAGTAAAACACTGGTATCTATTTATATCCTATTAATGAATGCAGTCATTCTATATCTGTCCTTTTCCTTCTGACTAATTTCACTCAGCATGATAGTCTCCAATGTGCATCCATTTGCAGGTAAATTTCATAATTTCATCTTTTCTGACAGCTGCATAGTATTCCATAGTGTAGATGAACCACAGTTTCTTTAGCCAGTTGTCTGTTCTCGGGCATTTAGGTTGTTTCCAGATTCTAGCTATAGTGAATAGCTCAGAGATGAATAAAGAAGTATGGATAGTGTTTCTCCTATGTGTTTTTCTGTCTCAGACTGACAGGACTTTGAATACACAACAGTTTCTAGTTTGTTGCATGCCTGCCTAAAAGGTTTAATCTAAATGTGTTTATTACTGTTGACATTTTATGAGTGGAGCAGTACAATGATGTCACACCACACTTACAAACCAATATCCTACCAAGACAATCCACCATACCAATGCAAAGAACCCCCCAAAACACGAACATACACACACACACACACACACACACACACACCTGGCCTGGGCAGCTGCATTTTAGTTGTTGCTTTTGTTTTCATTAGGGATAAACTGTTCCCCTTCTTTTCTCTGTTTCTTGACACTTATGAGTAAGTTAATTTAGTATTTGTATCTGTCCTACTGAACTCTTAAATTGAAGAATAATGAAAGATAAGAATTGACATATCCCCAAAGTTTTTTTCTTGAAGAGCATGTTTAATTATCTTTAAGATAACCATTTGGAACATGATTCATGATACCATGAATTACTTGATGCACAAAACACATCTTTATACCATACACTTCTTCAGGTGGGCTGCTTCTCTCCAACATTGTTCCCAGTAACTGAAATATGCCTTCTTCTCTTAGAAAGCTCAACTCTAGGACAGAGAAATAATACAGTGGGTAGGGCTCTTGCCGTAAACACAGTCTATTGGGGGGTTGATACCTGGCACCACGATGGTCACCCAAGTCCACCAGATGTGATCCCCGAGCACAGTTGGCTCTGACCCTAAAACAAAAACCAATGAAAAGCAAAATTATGTTCTGTAGACCAGCTCACAAGTTTTGTTGCTTTTTTTTGTTTGTTTTTTTTTTTTTTTTGTTTTCATTTTACCTTTTTAGGGTCACACCCGGCAACACTCAGGGGTTACTCCTGGCTATGCACTCAGGAATTACTCCTGGCAGTGCTCGGGGACTATATGGGATGCCGGGATCGAACCCGCAGCCGCATGCAAGGCAAATGCCCTACCCGCTGGGCTATCGCTCCGGCCCCAAGTTTTGTTGCTTTTGGCCATTTTATTTTTCCTCACTATTATTCTTTATATCTCACATATGAAAAAGATTGTTCTGTATCTTTTTTTCTTCTGATCAATTTCATGTAGTATAATATCTTCTACTAAATGAAATCATCCACGTTGTGACAAAGTGCATGGTTTCATCTTTCTTTTTTTAGAGCTGAGTAACATTTCACTGTGTATATATGTTTGTACAGCTAGCTTCTTTATCTCGTCATTTCTTCTTGGAGTTGGGTTGCTTCCAGATTTTAGCTGTTGTGAATGGTGCTGCAATGAACACAAGAGAGTAAATGTCTTTCATATCCTTTTCATGTCCCTTGGTCCTTAGGGAAGATGCTTAGTCGGGAAGTGCTGTGTCATTGCAGAAGCTGTATGCATAATTTTTGAGTTTTCATATTGTTTTCCAAAGTCTTGAACCAGTCAGCCGTTCCACGTGCAGTGCTAAAGGTTGTTTTTTTCCTCTCATCTGTATCAGAACTTTATTTTTTTACTTTTAGGGTCACACCCGGGGATACTTAGGGGTTACTCATGGCTCTTTACTCAAAATCACTTGTGGCATTGCTTGGGGATCCATATGGGTTGCCGGGGTACAAACTCAAGTCAGCAGTGCGCAAGGGCGAACCCCCCTACCCAGTGTGCTCAGCCCCCACAACAAAAAAAAGAAACTTTTTTGTTTCTTTACCAGTCTCACTAGAGTGAGATGATATCTCTTTGTTGTTTTGATCTGCATTTCCATGATAATAAGTGATAAAGAACTTTTTTATCACATCTATTAACCTTTTATCTTTTAAGAAATTTCTATTTGTCTCTTCTTTAACCTTTTATTGATATTGTTTTGTTGGTAAATTCTGCAGGTACTAAATACTACCAAAAAGCATTATATTAATTTAGTTCCATACCTATAACAATAACCATAGCACTTTTTTCCAAGGCAAAGGCTAAATGCTGCTAAAATTTATATGGAGTAATAATTCAATAAGAAAAACTGAGTAGTCACCTATAACAAACAAGAACCCAGACCTTTCTTCACATTATGTAGAAAAGCCAATTCAAATTGAACTAAAGTTTTGATGTAAACCTAAATCTAAAAATTTGATGGAGAAAATTATAGGCAGAACCCTTCATAACATTGAAGCTGCAAGCACTGTCAATGACAATGTCATTGGTTAAGCAAATAGAACTAAAGATAAACAAATGGGATTAAATCAAATTAGTAAACTTCAGCACCACAAAAGAAATAAATGACTAAAACATAAAAGAAATTTCAAGATGGGTGTGGGATGTATACTGGACTCCACTTTGTTGACAAATAATTAATTGTGCCTACTTTTTATCTAAATCTATTTTACTGCTTCACAACTGGATCTAATATAACTACCTTATACTTTGTCACAGATTATATAGGAAACAGGTATTTGTTGGTTGAAGTGGTTGAAATGGAATGTATTTCTTTGCGTTCCAATGTATTTGTGACAAATATTAAAAAAAAACATGGATCTAACACTCCCATTCATTACCCATAAAAGTGTTTAAAGATACAATGCAGTTGTTCCTCAAAAAAACAAACATTTGTGTATGATTAATAGGAGTGCATTTTATATGCATGGTTTTTCAATTACGTAATTTGTTTTTCTTCTAAATAAAGGTGGACGATATTGTACAAAGCATGCGCTTATCTGATCTACATTGTTTTTCACTAAATGAGAACTGCTTAATGAGAAATGCTTTGAATCAGTCTTCAAGAGACAGCACTGCACATAAGGCATCTCTTTAGTTCTTCTCTAGAACTATGAGTATAGATATAATCATATCTGATTATTTCAAATCTTTGAGATATTTCTTCCATATCATTTCAGATCTAAAAGTTGATAGTGTAGACATATTTATATATATACATCTATTTATAATGTGTATTAATATATACATATGCATAGATATTTATATACTGGTACGGGTGAAATCATTGTTAAAATATTAAGTATTCTTTTAGTAGAGGCCATTTTTTTAATCTGCATCATATTTAAGATGTATTATGTGAAACTATGTATCTTTCTGTTTATTTCTTTGCTTACCAAGTCTTAAAAATTCATTAGTAAAATGAAAAGAAATTGGGGTCCTTGGAGGAGAGAAGTGGGCATGCTGGCAATGGGTGACTGTTGGAAATAGGCACATGTGGACTATCGATAACAATATTGCAAATCACAGAACCTCAGTGAGTCCAACTATTGACACAGTTTTTTAAAGTTTTTATAGAATGTCCTGAATTAGTATTTTTTGAATAAAAATAATCATCTTTAATCAAGCTTCTTTTATTCTTATGATTTAAATAAAAATTCAGCAGCTGTATTATACTCAAGCTGAAAATACATTTTTATATATTCGCCTTTCTCAGTTGCTAAAATGTTAACATTCAGACTATTAATTCACGTGTTCTTTTTGGTCAGAGCTTATGTGGAGTACCCAGAGCTTATGACGGGCTCTTCTTACGGATCCTACTGGAGGAGCTGAGAGGACTTTATGAGATTCAGATGCTCAAATCCAGGTCTGTGGCATGCAACACAAGCACCTTAGCCACAGTGCTATCCCTCGAGCATTGAGTCCTGTTTTTATCAATGCACTTTTCTCAAATTCCATGACACTTATTCTCCTAGAATCCCTCCTGTTATTTACTAAAATTTATCAAGTAAAACAACTTCAAACATCTCCACCCAAACTCTTTGGTAAAGAGTAAAACATCTCCACCCAAACTCTTTGGTCTTTCTATATACTTTAACTCCTTGAAATATCAATTACTACTCAAATGATAGTCTCTTTATTCACCACTTTACATGTACATATGTAGACTAGAATGTTTCTCCATCTAACTGTTTTCTGAACAGTTTTACAACTTCTCTCAATGGCACACCAAATCAGTCTGAACTTCATGACGTTGCTGATTGGATTAAATAAATGTATGTATTTGTTTAAAATCTTTTAAAACCAGTCAATTAGTATTGCTGTGGTCATTATATAATTGCCTTACACTAAGTGTACATTTCATCAAAAAGTAATAGATCTAGTGTGTGTGGGTGTTCAATTCAAGTACATTTTTATAAGGTACAGTAAAAGATATTTTACCATTCTCTCTACTCACTACTAGTAGAGACCGAAGAAAGGAAATAAGTTTAAACTCAATTATTTTACTCCCAGTGAGGCGAGGCAAATACTTTCATTAAAGCTGTCAGTTGAGGTCGTTTTTCTTTTTTGGCTGCCAAGTCATTTTCTTTGGCCTTATTTTCCTGGTTAAATGGCTACAGTTATTTGGAAAACAACCTGCCACTAATGTCAGGTTATTCAGTGAACTAGTAATTTAGTCAGTCTTCTTGTGGATTGTTCCTATCACTATATTTATTTAGAAGGGCAAGTAATTGTATCTCAATGTAAAGTAATATGTATATGGTTAATGAAACAGGAAAAATGTCAAAATATAAAACTGAAAATACATTAGTTCTCTGATATTTAAAAGATTGGACATTAGGTCTCTGATTTTAAAAGTCTAAAGTCTCTGATTTTTTAAAAAGATTGGAAAATTTGATTTGTCTAAATTGGGAAAGGCGACTTTTGCAGATCACTTGTTGGGCAAGTAGATTATCAATAAAATTTCTCTGAATTTGTTAAATGGTTTCTCTAGCAAAATGGTGTGCATGTATATGTGTGTGTGTGTGTGTGTGTGTGTGTGTGTGAGAGAGAGAGAGAGAGACCTAGAAAAGGAAAAAGGAACTTGCTTCTCTGAAAGCATATTTTAATAGCAACTGGGATATTTATCAAAAATGTATATGCAGTGTGAGCAGCATTAACCTGCCATGTTTGTCTTATTTAATTCTTCTGACACATATGAAATTCTGGGAATTGCCTTGGACCACCCTAGTCTTAGCTTCGGCACCTTCAAGTTTGTAGAGCACATGTGGTGAAGGAGAACAGATGGTATGAGAAATAAAACTGAGGTTCATCTCAAGAGAACTATGCTTTGATCATTTTTTAATATGATAGAAAACGATTGGGATACATCTGGTAGCAGAAAAATTATCAAAATGTGCAAATGAAAGGGACTATATTGTTAGAAGGGCTTTCCTGTTGACTACTAGCTTTCAAGCTAACAATACAGATTTCAATTTCCTCATCAAAATAACAATGAAGGATTGAACCAACCTATACTTCCTACTTTAGGCTGCATATACTATATCTACAAAGAAGTGAAGGGTGTAAGAGAAGTATGTGTGTGGGAAGACAGATGAATGTATTGATTTATAAGCAAGCAGTCAGAGCAAAGTAACTTGGCTTTTCCTATGCATAGTATTGAATCTCACCCTCTTCAAGCAAATATATCTGTTCCCCAAGATAAGAAATATATATAGTGATTCTCTTTGTTTCCTTAATACAACATACCAGATAATATAGTGCCTCGAAAATGCAACTTCTTGGGGAAGAGATACAAAGCATATACTGAACTGGATAGTACATGCATATTATTACTATTTCTTTATAATTTTCTTGATCACATTTACATGCAAAGTAATAAAATAAATATAACATGATTTTACTATAAGAAGTACCTTGCATAAAGTCCAAACTAATTGCACAAAACTCTCTATAGGCAACTTATGCATCATTTTATCTCCTGAAAAAACTATGTATAGTGTATGTCTTTGCTTATATCAGTGTAACTGTAAATCTACATATGTGTTGTTTGCACGGTTGTAACGGTTGAATTTTTTTAAAAAATGGTATCATAGCTCAGTGGGAGCTCATAGCACAAAACAGATAACAAACTGTTTTAAATTATTTAAATATTTCTACACACCTTGCAGTGTTTCTTAAATTTATTTCAACAGCTTCCTGTGTTATAATTTGGAAATCATGTTCTAATGTTTCAAAATTTCTTCTAAAACAATTCTATTTTTCATATAACAATTTTAATGATAAATCCACAATTTTGGCATTTTTTCTAATATATGAAGTATTTAAATACCAATGTCCCTACCTTTGCTCTTCAAATGTCAGATTTTATCTTTTACTTCTAACTATTTTACACATATTTGATTTTTTCATTCTTTTATGAATCTTTGAAAAGTACTGGCATAGAGTAAGTAGTAAATGTATTTTTCTTCTCAGTTGCTTTTTTAATTATTGCTCCTATAACGACTACTTTCCTCATCAGTGAACTTATAAAGGATTAACTTATTTATTAAGGATTATTCAAGTGTTAGCATAAGAAAGGCTATTCTGAAGTAAATTGTACTTACTGTCTTTCCCTAGAGAGATTATGTAATTCATCAGATCAGAAACTTCTTTTTCCTCCTGTGGTAGGCAAATTCCTGGTTCCCTGCAAACTCTAAATAGAGGCAAGGGTGGGAAGTGTGAATGCATAATATCCTATTATGTAAATGACATTCAAGCCTTCACTTAGTACTTTTGATTTCTCTTCCACTTCTCACTTCTTCCTTCTCATATACCTGCTGCTTTGCAAGTCCAGGGTCCTTTCATTTGCAGAAAGTCTTAACATCCTCCAATGGTGTATTCGTTGTGCCTTTATCAATAGTCACTCAACATATTTTAGAATTCTAAGAATTATGTATAATTTTCACATGTATCCATGAACCCTAGGGCATTTTAACTGCTACAAATTCAGGCTCCAATGCCTCCACATGCAGTAAGCATGATTCCCAAGGCTCTGTTCTGTGTGCCTGACAGCTATGCTGACACATAGCTGTCATAGCATGTGATTCTCAAATGCCCAAGTAAGCATGTTCCCAAGCTCTGTTCTGTGTGCCTGACACAGCATGTGATTCTCAGAGAGACTGTACCTCGGTGTATATAAGCAACACAATAAACAAGGTTTAATTTCCAGGAAGTGCCATTTTTGAGCATCCTGGCCAGGAAGCCCCATATTTGGTGAGCAGATGTGTGATTCTGTGACCCCTGATGAGTACTGCTAGGATGTGTGTGTCAATGGTAAAGAAGTGCAACCCCTTGTAGGAACAGCACAAGAAGTGTGATCCCTAATGAGCACCACAACTAAATGTGTGAGCGTCACAGGAATAACCAGGCATACATGTGGCCCTTTGTCATTGCAACACTACAAAGTAATAGAATGATTTAAAAAAAACTCATTTTCTATATACTGTTGTAATACACTGTTGCCCAGAGCCTTTGCATCTTGCCTGGAGTTACCCTTGCAGGCTACTTTGAAGATAGGGGTGGAAAACAATTTGATATGTGGCAGTATATCTTACCCTATATTCTATGTTAGCTGGTATAAATATTTTCTCTCATGCTGCCACAGTCATGGTGGGACTAGATGGATCCACCACTGTATTTACTTGGCCACATTGGATCTCTAAGCAATCAGATCAAAGAGAAATGTTGTTTGCCTCCAACCAAGCAAGCTTGGCTCTCTAATAAGTCTAAAAGCTAATATTCAAAACAACTATGAAGTATAGACAAGAATCTTATGAAATATATACCTGGCTATAGAATATTCATTGGTACAGATGCATGTCTTTGTATTCTGAGATACAGTTATTCTCAAATGCTCTTCCCCCATCTACCAAGGACCTGCAGACTTGACTGGGGCAATATTAACATTTTAATGGGACAACATTTCAATGAGGTACTGGGAGAAGTTACCTGAGTGGGATTGACCCTAACTGCTTTCCATTGATATGGTCCTGTCTGGGCTGAAAAGTTATAAAGGTTATAGCCTGCTTTCTTTCACGCCTTTTCAACTTTTCTTCCTCTCTTCCTCTTCACCCTCTGGAGAAGAAAGGAATCAATCCAAAAGTAATGAATTCTACATGTATACACTTGACCTTAACTATTTGGAATTTAGGGCAAATATAAACTGCAGTCCTTATATATTGGTGAGAATGGAATACATGGGAAGAAGAGAGCAGGGTCAAAAAGCAAATAAACCAGCAAAAGCTATTCCTTTGAAAGTTTTTATATTATGGATTGACTTGGGAATAGTCAGGGAAGGGACAGTAGTATCAAGGTGGCCATAACCTCGAAATATAAGAACATTATTTTGACTTAATATGAGGCTTGCCAATATTGGGGAAATAAAGAGAAAAACAAACCCTAAAATATAGTCCTTCATGCTGGCTTCTATTGAGACTTAATATCTAAACCAAGGAAATTTAGCCTTGGTAGGTGATCTTAAACCAATCAAGCTAGTGTTTCTGGGTCAACAACTAGTGAGATAATTCATTTGATGAGGTTGCCCTTGCCTTCCCAGGAGGAAAGCAGGATAACTGAAATTATTTGTGGATGGAACAAATAGAACAAATTTTCTTGAGCATGATAACCACTCTAATACGTATTTTTCAGACATAGGCCATGATATGAAAATCCTGGAACAATTATGAACTAAGTCTTAATAATGATAGAAAAATTGGTTTAATGTGTTAAAAATAACATCCTAAAAGGTTTAATTTTTATGATTGCATTGGGTAGTAAAAAGAGGAGAAGGTATAAAAATTACTAGTCCAAGAAAAACTGTGAAAGAAAAGAAACATTTGTAAACTGGAGACATAAGAAACTTCCCTCTGGCTTAAACCTCCAGTAAGACTTCTTAATGCAGGGGCTGGAGAGATAGCCCAGCGGGTAGGGCGTTTGCCTTTCACGCGGCCAACCTGTGCCGGCCTGGGTTCGATCCCGGCATCCCATATGGTCCCCCGAGCACCACCAGGAGTAATTCCTGAGTGCAGAGCCAGGAGTAACCCCTGAGCATCGCTGGGTGTGACCCAAAAAGCAAAAAAAAAAAAAAAAGACTTCTTAATGCAAATCAAACATGTACTTTCCTTGCTTTAAATATTTTCAAACATTCCATCACCCTTAAAATAAAATTAAAATTGTTTAATATGGTCATATTGTAGCCATAGCCAATTTATTTTAACTGTCTTATTTTTCTCCATCCAAAACATTTACATCCTTTCAGATTTAGTTATGGTTATTTTGAACAGCCTCCCAGCTACAAGTATAATATGTCTTTTTAACTATGGATTTTCAAGCAAGCACTTTGCTTCTGTCTCAAATAATTCTGGCCTTTCCACTTCAGTTATCAGATTAAATATAATCTTCCCTCACCATCCCTAGGTAATATTTTTAGATGTAACTTGGGAAGCTTTTTTTTCTATCTGCCTAACCACATTTTCTTCTTTCTCTTTCTTCATATATCTGAGATTAGCAGGTCTCATGACTTTCGATCTCAGGCAAGGTGCCTGTCACAGGAGAAATAAGTAAAACATTCAGTGGGACTTCTATGCTTTTGACCTCACCATCTTAAAATCCTTAAGGATGGACAGCTTTTCAGGGAGGAAAATTAGTCTATAGGAAGAATAGAAGGAAAAGATTGTCCCTACTATAATGATATGGGGAAAGTACACACTGAAAGCAGGAACAGGAATGTTGGAGCCATGTCTTAACACCTGGATCTTGTTTTTTGCCAGAGCACAAGTGAAATCTGTAGACTGTGGTTTATAACCTAAAATGTTTGGCCTATAAAAGGTGCATAACAAAGTTCATTGCTAATGATAAATCAATTATTTTTGATCAAACAATTAAATTGGAGTATACACCAGGGAAGAATTTCCCAAAAATTAATGAGAAATTATATCCTAAGATCCGAGAAGTATTGGGGGCAGCAGAAAAATGAATTAATGTAATGCAGTGATGTTTTATATAGCTATACATTTGAGTACAGTGGTATTGCTATAGTGGAATATAGCTCCATAGCATCCTAATAATATTATAATAAACCAGAGTGCCCGAAAATCGATGACTGGATAAAGAAGCTCTGGTACATCTACACAATGAAATACTATGAAGCTGTTAGGAAAAATGAAGTTATAAAATTTGCCTATAAATGGATGGACATGGAGAAGATTATGTTGAGTGAAATTAGCCAGAAGGAGAGAGACAGATACAGAATGACTGCATTTGTTTGCATGGCATAAATATATATGTACATATTATGATACCAATATCCAAGGTCAAGTGAAACATATATCAGGAGGTCTTGTCAAAGGTGGAAATTATCCCAAACGTGTGGGAGTCAGAGGTTAGGTAAGACAGAAAATGGAACAGTGTGCTAATAATTGTCGAGGGTACTAATGCCAACCTAGAACTGAGCATTAAATAGAGGCAAAAGGATACACATGACAACCCTTTAATGTATGTTCTGTAATCCATAGTCTGGAAGGGAAGGAAAAGAGAAAGAGAGAGAAAGGGAAAGAAATAAAGAACCTGCCATGGAGGTGGGCTGGGGAAGGGGAGGGAACCGGGGATGTTGGTGGTGGGAGATGGGCACTGGTGGAGGGACGGGTGCTGGAACACTGTATGACCAAAACCCAAACATGAACTCTTTAATTGTATATCTTTTTATTTGTATATCTCATGGTGGTATAATAAAATACTTAAAAAATAAATAAATCAAATTTAGCACCTTTTTATAATAGTTACTTAGTCATTTCTGGTCTCAGAAAGCCATCAGCAAGTCTCTTTTTCTCTATACTCTACTGCCAAGTATTAATAACATGCATAACATGTAAAAATTAAAGATACTATGTTCAAATTGGGTAGGAGATTAAAGTTGAAAGTCTGATCTGGGGTCGGGCATTTGTCTTGCATGTGGCCAACCTGTGTTTGATCCTCCATATGATCCCTTTAACACTGACAAGATCATTTCCTGAGTGCAAAGCCAGGAGTCACCCCCTAACCATTGCCAGGAGTGACCTAAAAAGTAAAAAATTAATAGTAATTAAATAAGTCTCTGACTTCTGAAATAAATTTATTCCAGACATATAAATGTCTGGAATAAATTTATGTTCAAATATCATGTTGTTTATAGAAAGCAGAATTTGTGGTTTTATCTCCACCATATATAACTTCCCCACCTCTGGAGCAACCCTCCTTCATTGATATACAGCACTAACAGACCCTCAAGGAAAGAGCCTTTTGAATTGTTCAAAGTTATGCACACATTTTATTTGCTATCATCATTGTTCAAGGATAGTTTTCTTTGATTATATTTAAAACTTATAAGGAAGTGGATGTACATGCTAAGGTCAACTTATAAACATGGTAAAAATCTGTGCAAATGGGTTTCTTGTTATTTTAATTTATCTGTAAAGCTCCCACTTTATTGTCCACTTCCCTATAAAAATTTAAAATGTTGAATATAGGGTAGCTAAGAGACAGAGAGAGTTATTGCGCCAGGGAAGTTAGTACATTATTCATCCATTTGCTAGTCAAGTATATTAGAAACCAGAAAGACTGAAGGTCAGACAGCATGTGGAGTTTGCTGTGACTGTGAGTGCAGAAGAATGAGCCGAACGAAGTTTACAGGACAGATTATTAGCTAGAAAGAAACCCCAGAGACAATAGCCAGGCATTGTTTGAAGACCTTAGCAGACCCTGACTCCGATGTGTCAGAAGATGGGATTTTTGTGGAGAAATATGAACACCGCTGAACCTGAATATCATACAATTTTAGACATAGTTTGATCAATTAATTCAAACTTTTGCATCCTTTCCCCCCCAATTTTTTCATGTTAGATGGTAAATAAGTGACAGAACACATTTAAAAGAGAAATATGTAACACATACATAGGGATAAACAATAACCATGCTTATGAACCAGAAAATGATCCTTTGAACTTTTAAGTGTATGAGAACAATATGTGACTATATACATTTAAATGTACAAGTTTTAATCAAAATTCAATGTGTTCAGAAAATGTTTTTTAGTTATATCTGTAGACATTGTGATCATTGGTGCCCATAAAAGAGTGGAATATACTTCAGTGAATAACATTTTCTGTGGAATAAATAATATTGAAATTATTTGTAATTAAGAAAATTATATCAAGTGGGAGTTGACTATTTGGCATCTTTTGGCATCTTTGAGGTAACAAGACACCAGGGTATTTTTAAGATTTGACTCTAGATATTAAATTAGCTCAGATCATCTAAGTAACACAATCAAGAACACACTATTTGAAGAAGAATCATAAGGAATGTGCTGTTCTATTAAATTCTGGACCTTTGGTTACTAATAATTAGGCAGTTATTAATCTAAATAAAGTCTGATTTACATAACTTAGAGGTCTCGCCTACAAAGTTTTAGAACTTGGCACTGGAGAAAGAGTATAGTGAGTAGGGCATTTGCTTGCATGTCGTCAACCAGGGTTCTGTTCCCAGCATCCCTTACGGTCCTCCAAGCACCCACTAGACTAATTTCTCAGTGCAGAAACAGGAGTAGCCTCTGAGCTTCACCAGGTGTGCCAATCAAAAAAAAAAAGTAAATAAAAAAGATGAAAGTTTTCAACTTTCAGTATATTTTTAACTCCCCATTGCCCCGTTGACTTTTATATGAGAAGAAATATATTTCTATGACTTGCCAGGCTTCTTGAATTAATCTTGGATAATACAACTTATCTTATTCTTACTAAATAATTTGCTTGATCTTTTTTTCTGATTTCCCTGACTTCAGGCTCGTTTTTTGTTTACCCTATTTCTGGGTCTTCAAATTTCACTTCTTGACTTTAAGCTCTTCTGACTCTTCATCATTCCATGTTCCGATTGTATTCCTCTAGGAACAGCAGAAATTATACATTTTCAACAAAAATTCAGCCTTTTTTGTTGCAACTCATACTTAATGTTTGGAGAAATTCTCCCTGAGATGCTGGAGCCCGCAGCTCTTGGGGAAAATCCTCTAACTTCATGGTAGACCTCATGGATCACTGACAGGACCAAGTGGAACTACTGTTTGATCATTCTTCAACTTCCTATTGGGCTGAAGCTTTCCCAAACAATTCTGTTTTATCTTCTAGCCAGTTAGTTTTACCATGTAGAACAGATGTTGGAATCTGTGAGAGGACCTTTCTCTTTGAGCTCAGAAATAGCTATCTATTAAAGTTCCAGAATAGGATTCATGCTGGATTTTCAGTACCTTGATTAATGAATTTTTTCATCAAAAAATAAAACAAGGGGCGGAGGCGTTAGCACAACAGGGAGGGCGTTTGATCCCTGAGCACCACCAGGAGTAAATCCTGAGGACAGATCAGGGGCAAACCCTGAGCATTGCCTAGTGTGACCCAAAGTGCAAAAAGTAAAATAAAATAAGATAAAATAAGATAAAATAAGATAAAATAATAAAATAAAATAAAATAATAAAATATAAAATAAAACCAACAAAACTATCTATTGCTTGGCGTGTTGGAGTAGAAACAGTCACCTCACTTCAGAGTTATCAGGTGTTTTCCCCTAGCTGCTTCTGTCTCTTTCATTTTTCGCCTCTGTTTACAATATCTCTCTAAAACTCAGTTTGAGCCAAACTCAGAGATGAGAAACAAACTGCCACATGGTTGTATCATGCCCCTTAATTTATCATAAATTTAAATTTACTAGCTGCTTACGGCTCTCCCTGTGCCCAGCCGCTCACGAGGCACCCGGAGGGATGGCAGGTTCTAGCCCTGGCCCGCCACCCAAGCAGAGCCTCACAACAAGCCAGATGACCCCCACTCCATGAGGGCCTCCATTTTCTACATCCCGACTTCCCTCTCCTCAGAACTCCATCCAGCAGACAGGCCTATCACAGCCTGGCTAGCGCGGTTGCAAGTGGCCGCACGGTTCATCAATAAATGCTGGATTTAGAGGTGACTACAAGAGGCACGCGGCAGAGCCTGGCAAGCTAGCCGTGTCGTATTTGATATGCCAAATACCAGTAACAATTATAGAACTCATTCCCAAGACCTGATGGAATGGTTTGAGGCTCTTTATGTTCCTGGAGCAAGCAGATGCCCTTGGGCTCTACTGGCATGAGACAGGTCATATGGAGATGTTACTGGTGCCCGCTCGAGCAAACTGATGATGAGCGGGAAGACAGGGATACAAAATTTACTATTGCAATAACAGTCTTATTTTGTTATTTTTTGGCCATATCCAACTGTGCTCCACGTTACTGGAAGAGTGCATGCAGTGTCGGTTTGTCAGGTGCTTGGGTCAAACTGGGGTGGGTTATGTCTAAGGCAAGTGCCTCATCCTCTGTGCTATCTCTCCAGCTCTTCTGTGTTGTTTGTATTTCCCCTGCCTTTGCAGCATCTGAGAATGACACCAGGTTTTATGCATGTAAGACATGCATTTTCCCATTGGTCCTTATCTTCAGCTCCTACCACACTTTTTTGTTATGGTTTTGGGCCACACCTGGAGAAGCTCAGATACGCTTGACTTCACTGAAAAATGCAGGAGTGACTGGTTCTGTAAGGCAGAGTCTGGAACATATTGAGATGATGGGGGATTGAACCCAGGCCAGCGGCATGCAAGACAACCATCTGACCCTGTGCTATCACTAGGGTCATTTCATTTCATTATCTGTAAACTCCACTGTTGGAGGACAGTTTTAGTCAGTTTGGGAGTTTTGTTGTTTTGCCCACTCCCAGCTTAATCTATTTAAGCCAAGGTTTATTCTAATGAGACCTCTCTTCTATGTAAACACTGCTAGACGGTGTGGCAGTTACAGAAGTCACCTTGATTGAATAACTTCTGACTTATACATCTACTAAGACTTCTATGTTTTCTAGATTGGGCACAGCTCCTCTTTATACCCACTGCACCCAACGTGGGACAGTTAGAATTTACCAGGAGACTACCACCCTGGCTACGTTGAGACTATAGGAAGACTATAGGAAGGATCATACTAGTTTTCTCTAAGCAGGCAAGTGTGACCCTTTTTAGTACATGAGAACAAGATACTCAGAATCACCCTGGTGCAGATAATAATAAGAAGGACCTTGTGGGTACCATCTAGATTACATGAAGCTCATAAAATTAAGATGTATTGCTTTATATCAGCCCTCTCTCTCTCTCTCCAGTGTTTTACATAAGAGATAATCTCGGGATTAGTCCTTGGCATAATCTTTGTTTATACCTGCAATAGGGTGTGGCACTACACTCTGTTTAGAGTTCTTTGTCAACATGAATGAATCCCTCCTGGTTGGATTACTTTGGTGTATATAAGGGGACTGACTTGAGGCCCCTTCGACTTTGGGCCTTTTAGCTTTCGGCTTTTGGCTCCTGTGACTTTTGGCTCCCTCAGCCTTTTGCTTTTGGCTTTTGGCTTTTTGCTCTTTGGCCTTTTCTCTTTCTTCTGGGTAGGACTCAGCTCAGGTGAGATCCTCTCTCTTTGGTGGGAGACTTAGGCTCTTTTGTATGGTCTAAGTTCGGACCAGAGCTAGAGTTTGTTCATTATATTGGAGTGCTGTGGAAGAGCTTTTGTACTATTAAAAGCCTTTTTTGGAACTGCACCGGACTCTTGAGTTTTCATCTGTTCTCCCGGTGTCCTCGGAGGTAGAAGAAAATTTCTTCCCTGACACTGTCGGTGGACCCAGCGGCATTCCCGACACTCCACCCACCAACAGATGAAAATTTCTAGATCATTGAAAACGTTTGATGCAATAGATCGTTTGTTTTTCAACATTCATATCTCATAATTTGTGTAGTTTCTTACTTTATATCAAACCTTAGAACCAAACCCAGGTTAACCACATGCAAGAAAGCTTCTACCTGCTGCTACTTGCTGAACTGTCAATCCATTTGTATAGAATTTTTGAAAATTTTTAAAGAAAAAAATTATCTATTTGAATAGCTTTCACATTCACATACACATGTAATGTGTTGCGTAGTATACTTACAGCATTTTGTACACACAGTTTTATTATGAGACTGTAGAAAAATTTCATTCAATGATGACTAAGGCTTTTATTCTACTTTTTTGATTAACTGTATTTTGTTTACTACCATTATCTCACATTTTTACTAAACCTAGTACTGTCATTTTTTTCTTTGTCTATACTTTTTATTTGTTGCCAATTCAGTCATCGTAAAAGTATTTTGTGGTATAATTTGGAAATATATAGAAATAATGATATGCAATGTACCCACCAAATATATTAATCCTCAGTTAAATTTCCATATTTCTGCTTTTTATAGCTTGTGCTTATTCTATTGTTGTTTTTATGTTTTCCCCATGGATTTTTAGATGTATCTTAAAGATTCAGTAGATTAAATTTCATATGCATATACCTAGAAAAAATGTCATCCAAGTATCTTGGCATCCCATGAAACAGTCATGCAGACCTCTCAAATTGAATGTCCCAGTGCTATTAAAAATATTTTTTTTATTTCCAATATTTATTTTTCACTGTTATCTTATTGTTACTTAAGTTGCAGTTAATGACTTCAGATTCCTTTTATTTCTGTAACTGTTGAGTAAGCTTATTAATTTTATTAGGTATGTGACTGAATATTCAGTGCTTTCAACAAAATAAAATGATGGCATCTGAGATTAAAATAAGTACATTTGGGCGGAGTGATAGCCCAGCGGGTAGGGGCGTTTGCCTTGCCCGCGGTCGGCCTGTGCTGGCCAGGGTTCGATCCCCGGCATCCCATATGGTCCCCTGAGCACCGCCAGGAGTAATTCCTGAGTGCAGAGCCAGGAGTAACCCCTGAGCATCGCCGGGTGTGACCCAAAAAAAGCAAAAAAAAAAAAAAGTACATTTTCAGTTTGGATGCACTTTATTATTTTTTCTTTGATGATTAGCTCTTTATATATTTGAGATCTGGCACTGTAAGGAATTGCATTGATGCATGTGGACTTCCTTATCATATTTCTGCAATTAGCAGAAAAGCTCTACTTCTCCCATCATCTCTGTGCTATTGAATATAGTATTGCTACTAGTATAATAATGTTATAATGCTTCTTGCATAGACCATCATTATGTTTTGTCCATTGCTTTCTGTTTCTAGATTACTGAATGTGTTTGATTTAAAAGTATGTTAAGTTGTTTAAAACTATTTTGATTTATTATCTGATGTGTATAGAGTTTTAATCTTTTTCTATTAATATGATATATAGCATTATTCATTTTTGTGGCACCATCTTCACATTCCATTATTAAATCCCACTGAGTATTACCTGATAGTATTTTATTGGGGGTTTTGGATTCTCATTTTTCAATTTTGTAGTTTACTTTCTGTGATATACCTTTGCGTAGTCTTAGTACTGTATCATGATAATTACGACCTTGTTAAATTCATTTAGAACTGCACTTTTTTCTGATTTCTGTTTTTGTTGTGACTTTTTCATAAAAAGTCTATGATTTTAATTGCTTTACTTTTTGTGGTCTTTGTATTGTTCTTTATTCCCTTGAGAATAATTCTAGGAAAGTTGCTTTTCCTAAATTTTGTGATGCTGATAATGATTCTAAATGGATTGTAAGGATATTGCAAATTTTATTCCCTCTATGTAACTTTCTGGCCTGGTTCAGCTCATAATATTTTTCTTTATCTTTGATAGTTAGTGTATTATCAAGATATATTTTATTAGACTTCATGAAATTTTCTGAGACATTGTGATACATATCAATTTACGTATTTCAGTTTTCCCTCTACAATGTTGAATAGTTTTTTCTTTATAATCTAAGGTCATCAGTTAACCATGTTTGATTTTATTGAGTATTATCCTTTATGCATTGATATATTTCTCCTTATTCTTTTACATTCAGAATGATTTTCTCAAGTTCAATTCATATTAAATTTTTCTTTGACTGAATTAAGCACATTGCTATAAGTTTTCATATTTATTCTTCAAGTGCTTATACTAATAACAGTGCTATTCTGTTCATCTTATTTTAAGGTAGAGCGAAAATACAGATTCATCATATTACTAATATAATACCCTTGTAATAGCTTTTTCTTTGCATTTAAATACTCGTACCCTTAATATGTCCTTCATTCTGTGTTAATTGATGTTAATGCTATGTTACAGCACCTATTGAGCTATAAATATCCTCAAATATAGTATTGTGTTATGCATATTAAATTGATATAAATGATGAAGTTGAGAATTGTGCTACGTATAGTACATACTTGCAAGAGTTTTATTACTGCATACACATTTTAGAAGTACTATTCCTCATTTTAGGCAACTATGCTTTTCATAATATGGGAAACACTGTTATTAAAGAGGGTTTCTAACCACAGCTAGTCTGTTGTGGCTCATTCATAACAGAAAACATCGTTGATAAAACAAAGGAAGAGAATAAAAGTATTCAAGGTCTAATAAGTACTTCAAATTGTATCATCCACTCAAGGTTTAGAGTGTATTCCTTTTGCTGTTGGTACACAAACTTTTTTCTGAGTCAATTTTTTTCCCAATAGTACAAAGTTACCTTTGAAAATACAATGAATTGAATAACAAAGAGTGTCTAGACTCTGTAAAGGAGGTTAATTTAAGAATAACAAGACTGTTAATTTTGTATGGAGCTCTGTAATTGCTTGGTAACACTAAAAAAGAGTTTAAAAAGTCACAAGTACAAATACATGAATTATAAGGGTTCATTAAAAAGGACAATATAAATGGAATAGTTAGATATCCTTTATTGCAGGTAAGTTGCTTATCTTCTTATGTATATCTCCACTGTAAATGTATTGGCACAGCAGAACACTTTGTTAGTGATATACTTTCAATTCTATAGTGAATTTACAAATAGAATTATTTGTGACCGCCAACAAAAAGTTTCATTGCACACTCTTAATGTTATTTTATTATCTGTTTTTAAAATATTATTATCATCCCTTTTCTAGTTTAGTTTATGTTTCTCTCCAGAGGGATTCCAAAATGTCTCGCCATTATTTGAGTGAGGGTACTTTGAAATGTGATCTTTCTTACAATTTAATACCACCTTTTATAAAACTTATTGATACATAAATATAGTTTCTTAAAATATCTGCCACTTGAAAAAAAGCACCATAATAAATTTGAATAAGACAAATACATACTGTTTACTTTACAAATTAAATAAATAATTATTAACTTGCATACTTTATGCTGTCTTGTTTGCTAAGGCATCGGAAATTAGATGGGCTGGACATGTAATGCGATTTGGAGACAACCGCTGGACTAGAGCCATTACCGACTGGATCCCACGGGATGTCAAAAGATCACGTGGCCGCCCACCTACAAGATGGTCAGACTTCCTTGTCAAGACCCTGAAGGAATGGTTTGAGGCTCTTCATATTCCTGAATCAACCAGATGCCATTGGGCTACATTGGCACGTGATAGGGTCCAATGGAAATGTTACTGGCACCTGCTCGAGCAAGTCGATTAATAGCAGGATTCAAGTGATCAAGTGATCAGGTGACTTTATATATGAGAAGTAGAAAAGCTAGGGAAAAAAAAAACATTTTCTTGAGGAGTAGGAGATAGTGCAGCATGGGCATATATTAAGTATATACCAAACTTGGGTTCAGTACTTGATACCACAAAGCCTCCATAGGATCATAGGATGTGACTCTGGGTGCCTCCAAATCCCACTAGGGTGGCTCTGGTAGTCCCAGATCCTGCAGGGTTCAAGCAACAGTGAGTCACTAGACTTTCACATTGACCATAGCCTTGTAGGCTGAGCATCATCAGGCTCATCTCTTGAGCTCTACTTGGGGAAGACATCTGCTCTCTGTGCCCACCTCCTAAATATCTACCTGAGCATTAATGATTAATCATATTTACATATTGTATAATTAAAAAAATACCTAGGATACCTTCCATTTATAATCTGAAACATGGTAGAATCAATCTAAATTTAGAATAAGCCCACAAAATTTATCAACCAGATTACTTAAATCTAATACTATTTAGATTAATTAAATTTAATATAATTTAGATAATATAATCTATTTATATTAGATGTAATATAATCTAACATAATTTAGCAATCGTCAAAGTTGATAGGAAATCAAGTTGAAATTTCGAAAAAACATATATCATGCTTTTGGGGAAAAGCAGGCTGGTCATTGAAAAGTTAAGATACCTAGATAAAAATATATGATATTATAATATGAATGGCAAGCTACTAATTTAATTTCCTCAAGATTATTGAATGATAAATGATTTAAAATGAATGAAACTATATTGTTATGTAATTTGGAAGAGAATAGCATGAGTAATATTGTGTCATGAAAATAAAACTGCATAAGTAAGGATACTGTAATATATTAACATAAAAATAAATGTTGTGAATAACGAAAACTTGACAGTGGACTCATGATACACCACATTACATAAGATGTGTTAATGATGGCAGCACTGTGTAAATCATTGAATTAATTTCTATTTTAAATGTTTCTCTCTCCAGTTTTATTTGCTTATATTTTACAGATAATTAACAACAAAAATTCAGTTGTACTCTGATATCTCAGCTTGCAGTATGACAAATATGAAGTGTTTTATTCTGTTTATTTCTTGCAAAGAACTTAAATTTATGGAGTGCTTATTTCTTATTTAAATTGTAATAATATTGGTACGTGTATGCACACACCTTTTTGAAAATCTTTGTGAGAAAGAAATGGTTAACTCAATTATTCATGCTAGTTATACATTCAATAAAATTCAGGTACCAACCAGTTGCAAATGTGTTTGAATTTAGTGTTGTACCATAAAATATAACTATGCTTCTGAAAAATATATACCCATTTTATCTCAAGTATATGTATGTAATTTAAAGTTAATTTTAAAATACATGTACAAAAGTAATCAAAAGACATTAATAAGTGTTGTGAACTGAGCCTGACTTGCTATTTTAACTCTGTCATGCACTATCTATCACTCCCAGGAACCCTGAGCACAAGTCTGCCTTCTGCATCTCTGAATAAGATCAGGGGGGAAATAGGAAACCAAATGTGGAATAATATTTCTGTAGGGGCTGTCCCTTAGGAGGCTGGGAGAGGCCTCCCACAGATCTTAAACCTACCTCGTGGCAGTTCAATGTCAGCATCAGAGATGAGGTGCTACTTGGAATTGTGGTGCTGGGGACCACAAGGCCACCTTGGTAATAATGCTTGTGCCACCAACGTCATGCATATCAGTGCTTGGGGATCTGTAGTGTTGCATCTAGTGATGCTCAGAAAGTCATATGGTTGCATGTGTCTAACTGGAGTGGACTTGTGATGCCTTGTGATGCCTTGTGCACACGAGTCCACTCCATTGTTAAACATTGTCAATGTATGACAGTCAGCCCTCACTCTGTCTCTCCATCCTTCACAGTAGTTTGTTACACAGATATTTAGAAAGCAACTCATGGGACCATCTGGGAATTGGAATGGAACTGGGCAGTACCATGTAAGGAAAATTCCTTAAAGCAATTACACAAAAGAACTTGAGAAAATAAAAACAACATAAATATTATGAATCACTTGTATCACTTGTCTTCCTGTTGATCATTGATTTGCTACAGCAGGCACCAGTAACATCTCAATACGTCCTGTCACATGCTAGTGTAGCCCAAGGGCATCTATTCTCTCCAGGAACATGAAGAGCCTCAAGTCATTCCATCAGGTCAGGGAATGAGGTCTATAATTGTTACTGGTATTTGGCATATCAAATACGACACAGGTAGCTTGCCAGGCTCTGCCATGCGGGTGGGATCCTCTTGTAGTCACCTCTCATCTCGTGCATTTGTTAATGAACTGCACAGCTGCAAAGAGGCCGAGAGGCGTGGGCTGTGTTCAGCTCTTCTGCTAGGTGTAGCTCTGACGAGAGGGGAGCTCAGATGTGGAAAATGGTGGCCCTCTTGATGTGGGGGGTCCTCTAGCTTCTTGCGAGGCTCTGCTGGGGTGGCAGGCCAGAGCTAGAACCCACCTTCCCCTCCTGGTGGCCTCATGATCAGCTGGGCATAATATAAATATTATGAAGGTTTATATAAATTAAATATTATAGTGCTGTATAAAATGAAAACGTCATTCATGAGAGTGATATAGACATTTTTTTCTTTACAAATGACTTGAGCTTGAGAAGAGTGAGAGTAAGGAGACATGAGATTAACTTGAAAACCCTGTAAAAGATACTGTCTACAGGGCTGAAGCAAGAGTACAGCTCTTGTCTGCCAATCAGCCCACTCAGATTCAATTCCCTTAGAGACCCAGAGCCCTGCTAGGAGTAATCCCTTAAGTGTACAGTTGGTTGTTACACCAAAATTAAACAAACAAACCAAAGAGACTCTGAAACAATTTTTAGTAATAGTGTGAAAAGATCAAAATCCGAGAAAACACATTTCTCTTCTATGATGTGACAATTTTAGAAGCAAATTCAAGTTGCTGTTTTATCCTCTATTTTAAAACATAATTATGATATCAAACATTCATTTCTCAAGAAACTATGCCATCTGACAGACTGAGCATTCATTTGCTCCTTAATATTTAATTCTAAAATGGCACTAGTAGGCACCTCTTTGTGATGAAAATGATGTGGTGTGAAGGAGAATGTAAGTTCAGTCTTTTGGGGCAGGTAGGGGAGGGAACACCTGGCTTTGTGCAGGACGTACACCTAGCTCTGCTCTCAGAGATTACTCTGAGTGAGCCCGTGGTACCATTTTCTTTGACTAGCAAAAGCCCAGTGAGTTGTGCTAACAAACTTGGTTATGTGTTATCGTCAACCTGATGAATTGAGCTGGGTTGACAGAAGGTTTGATGGTGTGCCTACAAGCCAGTAGAGCTGTGACCCAATTTACTCCTTCTGTTTCTACACAATTATAGCCTAAGCTGGGCTTAACATGAGGTTGGATCTACATCCACAGACGAGCCAGATGAATTGGTTTAGGAAAGAAGTTTTCCTGTGTGCCCGAGAAGCTGTGTTATGGCTTAGGCTGGGTTATGCCTTCCTGAGTCTGGCAAACTGGTGAGGGGAAAGGACAGTTTGACTGAATATATGCATTTCAGATTTCCAGAATCCATCTACACAGCTGTCAGTCAGGTAGGTGGCTTTTATGGCATTTAGTATCTTGGGTCTGGCTTCCGGCCATGTTTCCATAAGCAAAGCAGTGCTATATTTGTTTCCCCTTTTGAAATGCTGATGCAAATGTCATGCAATTCTTCCATCTTCAGCTCCTCACTGAAGGGGCTTCGTCCAAGCCATTTATGTAGTCTATTCCTGGTCCAGGCTTCCAAAGCAGCCAACTAATCTCATCTATTATAGTCTCCTCACAATATTCAACCTTTTCCTCTGACCACTGTTCCTCCATTGCTGTCTATTCCAGTGGAGAGAGCTTCTTGCAAAAATCCAGTCTGGGGTCTTAACCTCACTCTTCCTCTGTAAATTTCTTGATAGTGTAAACTGAACTCCCATTCGTTTTTTGCCTTTTTTCTAATAATCTTAATAGGTATGAGAGGAAATTATGGTTTTGATTTGAATATTTCTAGAGATTGAATCATCTGTCCCTGTATCTATTGGCCATTTCTATACCTTATTTAAAATAAAAGCAAGTCAGTTTCTGTACCCAGTTCGATTGAGTTACTTTTGCTTTTGGCTTGGCTGAGGTATCAGTATATATTAGATATTATCCCACTTCAGGTATATGTTTTGGAAATATTTTCCTCGCTCTATGTGCTGATTGTTCATATTGTTGATCATTTATTTTGTTGTGAAGAAACTTTTTAGTTTATCTCTTTATCATTTTGCTAATACTTGAGGTGTTATACCAAAAGCAAATAATTGCTAACATCCAAAAAAGAATATTTGTTTTACTACAAAATAATTTTTTCTTGCAATTTTATGAATTGTTGTATTAGGTATTTAATCCACTATTATTGATTATTTTTAATATGGAGCAAGATAAGTGCCTGGTAGGATTCATTGACCTTTGACAGTCAGTTTCCTCGTCTCATTGATGGTGCATACCATTTCCTCTATTGAGAGTTGCTAGCTTTGATGTTCAGTTAGCTGCTTTGAATAAGTATAGATTTACTTCCGAGCTTTCTATTCTGGTGTATTGTTCCTTGTGTCCATTTTATACCTCTACCATAATGCCTGGGCACTAAAACTTTAATATACACATATAGCTTAAAACACAAATTGATATAACTTTCATTATAAATTTAAGATAATTTAATCTATTGGGGGTTGAAGCGATGGTACAATGTAGGGAAATTGTGTTGCATATGGATGAGCCAAGTTTGATCCCTCATACTCCATAGAGCTCCCTGAGCATAGAACCAAGAGTAAATCCTTAACACCACCAGGTGTGCCTTTTGCCAAAGAAAAGGAAACAAACTTCAAAATACAAGTAAAATACCTGTAATCTTTAGCATGTGCTCCCTGCTTTTTTCTTTCTCCTGTGTTTTCATTTTTCATTTTTTTTTTTTTTATTATATCACTGTGTGATATACAGTTACAAGAATTTTCATGATTGGGTTTCAGTCATACATTGTTCAAGCACCTGCCCCTCCACCAGTGCCCTATTCCCACCACCAATGGCCCCAGATTCCCTCCCTCCTCCCTCAGCCTGCCTCTATAGCAGGTACTATTCCTTTCTCTCTCTCTCTTTCACTCTCTCTTCTTACATATTGTTGTTTGCCCTAATTATTAATGTATTATTTACTATCTATAACATTTTGCATGACTATTTAAGATAATATTTAGAGGGTAGATATATAGCTCAATATTAGCGTACAAGTTTTGTATTTGAGGTGCTGAGCTGATTGCTTGAGCAAAAAAAAAAAAAAAAGAAGTTCCTAAAAATACAAATAAATATTTATATAGTGACAAAAATCACTTGATCACTTGACATCCCGTTATTCATAGATTTCCTCCAGCGGGCGCCAGCAATATTTCCATTTGACCCTATCAGGTGCCAATGTAGCCCAAAGGCATCTGGTTGCTTCAGGAATACAAAGAACCTCAAACTGTTCGTTCAGGGTCTTGATGAAGAAGTCTGACCATCTTGTAGCTGGGCAGCCATGTGATCTTTTGACATCCCGTGGGATCCAGTTGGTATGGCTCTAGTCCAGCGGTTGTCTCCAAATCACATTACATGTTCAGCCCATCTGATTTTCGATGGCTTGGCAAACGAGACAGCATCCCTGACTCTGGAACAGAGACTGAGGTCAAATCTCCGGATTACTTCCTTCACTTGAGTAAGCATAGCTTAAGCATGCTTGAATATCAAGAGCTATGTTTGATATTCAAGCATAGCTCTTTGATTCCTCTTTGGGAGACCCAAATAGCATTCTCATCCTGCTTTCTTAGGGCCCACGTCTCTGAGGCGTATATTAATGCAGAGAGAACCGTGGAGTTGAAGAGATGTGCCCGAAGCCCGAGGTTCTTTGTCTTTTTAGCTATTTCTTTGATGCCTTTGAAAGCATTCCATGCCGCTCTCTTCCTCCTGCGCAGTTCAGGTTTTAGGTCGTTCATCATGTAGACTTCTCGACCTAGGTACACATAACTGCTGCATTCAGAGATGTTTGTTCCATTGAGAGTGAATGGGGCCTCTGGAGCTAGTTCATTTCTCATGAACATAGTTTTGTTGAGATTCAGCTGTAGATTCTGTCACTTTAAAGTGACAGAAATACCAGCCAATATTTTAAAAAGCACCACATTATTCCAGTTATTTCTGGGATTAGATCTTGTGGTCCCAAAACACTGCATTATCCACAACATAATCAGGTATTATTCCACCAGGCTTCATGTTGTCGGGACTGACCTTGGCCTCTTGGGAATTGCTGGGATGTACCTTCAATTCTATTTTCATTAGAGTGTTTGAAAGTTTATAATTTTCAAGGAATACATTTTCTACACAGGGATTTTAAATATATGTTTTATATGTATACTACTTATTACAGTTTGGTGATGGATGTAAGTGAGGACTTTGTTGCATTTGTGATAAGATTAATGTTTCTCATTTCATTCTTTTCCTTTGACCTTATTGAGCTCTGTGACAACATTTTCTACTTCATTTTTTCTGCTTGTGATTTTTACTGAATTTTTCCTTCTCTAGATTCATTAGGGTGAAAACATTCAATAATGATTATAGATAGTTACTTTTAAAAATGTGTGTATTTTTTTCTAAAGCTCTGTTCACATACTACTATTTTTTTCTGGAAACATTTTTTGTTGCAGGACACCTAAAAGCCTAAAAAGCCTCTGCATCTTCCCTGCATTGCCTCCTGCAAACCACTTAGTAGATAAGGGGGTAGTTTAAATGTGGGTTTAGTGGTGGGTTAAGGTTGTTGGTGGGAGATGGGCACTGATGGAGGGATGGGGGCTGGAACACTGTATGACCGAAACCCAAATATGAACTTTTTAATTGTATATCTCACAGTGGAATAATAAAATACTTTAAAAAATATTTTTGTAAAAGAAAATATCTGAGTAAATTTGGATAGTAAAAAATTGCACTGAAGCAATATCTTATTGATATTATATATGATGGATTATAGAATTATACTCCATATGATGATTAGAATTATAATCCATCATATACAATGGATTATAGAACAAATGATTATTTTTTCTTCACCAATGCTATAAAACATGATTTTACCCCAAATATCCTGAGTGATTCCTCAGTGCAGAATCCAGGAGCAATCCTGAGCACCACAGGGTATGGCAACAAAACAAAAGCAAATTAAAAGAAAAATTATTGCAGCAAAATATTTTGGTTAAATTCTGTGAAGTAGATATTTTAAATTCCAAAACAATGAGATATCAATTCGCATATATGAGAATGGTACATATAAAAATAGTAGGAAGAGTCTGTTGGTGGGGAAAATAAAATGTCATCATGAAATAAATAAATAAAAATCCAAAACAATCAGGTAAAATTCATTTCCCTATTTTCTAATGTCCAAAATTAGGAGATCCTCATATCCCAACCCAACTGCTTTTCATTTAAGACTAGTTTTAATCAAATTATGTACATGTGACATTATTTTAGCTAACCATAAGATACTACCTGAACATCTAAAAAAAAAGCTGCCACCAACACTGTACTATTTTTTTGAAAGTTCACAATTCTTATATCAAAAATCCTTCCATTAGTGATATTTTACTTTCATTTATTGTATCCCAGAAACTTGAGGAAGCTATTTTCCTTTTTTATAAACTATTGCCTTTCTTACCATGAAGTTTGACCCTCTATAAAACAGTTTTTACCAAATCTTTTGAGAGGAGACTTCCGAAAGTGCTTTTCTCTGTTCTATGCTTTTTTAGATTGTTTGCTGTTGACATAATCAATCACACCATCCTGTTCCACTGTAAATCCTTCATCATATTGTGTTTCTCTCATATTCTGTTGAACTTGAGTGTCCCATAGAAGTAGAGTCAAAAAGTATGATATTTGTAAAGACTGCAAACACCTTTTATTGTAGTCAAATATGATAGATGAGCTCAGTCCTTATTTTATAAAAAAAGGTATGAACTCAAAATAATAAAAACCATTGTTGACATGAGAATAAACTACTAAATTTCCAGATAATATGCTCCTGAAAAAATTATTTAGATTAAACTAAGAAATTAATATATCTATGATAACTGTTTTCTTTCTTGACAATATTTTAAATTGGAAATGTACCTCCTTATGGAACTTAATTCCCCAAGCCAAAATCCTATTAAAGTTCAGTAAGGGTGTTTTCATTTTGGGGATCTAAAGCTATGGGAGTGTTTGGGGGGCACACTGAAGGTGATCAGGAGTCATGACTGCTGCTATTGATTCTCCTCTTGATGTTCCAGGGACCAAACCAGGGTCAATTAAGGATCTTAGCTAGTGTTCCCGCTGGCCTTTGAAGAGTTTCTAAGGTTCCTCATAATAATAACTCCAATGCGCAACTACTACATAGATGAAAGACATTATCATTCTCAATTTTACATATCACTTGTGTCACTTTTCTTCCCATTGTTCATCAATTTGCTCAAGCGGATGCTGGTAACAGTAACAATTTTACATTAAAACTAAGAAAAATTTAGTATATTGGCTAATAATGAATCTGCATATCAGCAAACACTCCCTAAATTTGACTGATCATCAGAAATGATGCATAGAAAAAAAATGTTACTAAGCAGCACAACATTTATCTTATAGTGTTATATCACAGTGAAGGTTAATTTTTAAATCACAATAATTTAGAATTAATTTGGGTCACTAAACGTGCCCTTTAACTCACAAGTATTTATGAGCTAACATGTGCTTCTAAGCCTTAACCCAAATTTCTTGGCCTATGACCTATAGGGTTGTTGCAGAAATCATTGTTTAAGATGATGTTTTGTCAGAATAAGTAGATTCCTAATTCATTAAGATTTGTAGCTGCATGTAAAAGGGATCTTTATATGCAGGCGAGTTCATAGAAGAACACCAGGCAGTCATGTAGGTGGATGTCTATAGGCAGTACAATAGAAGTTAAGGGAATGCAAAAAAATCGCTAGTAAATCACAGAAACAACGGACAAATTCTTCTTTGCAGGATGAAAAAGATAGTCCTGATGACCTCTTAGAGTTCAGGTTCCTAGACCCCAGTACATGAGACAATATATTTTCTATGATTTATATTCATCACGATGACCTTAATATTCTGCTCTTTTAAATAAAAATTTAGTCAGTGTTCTTTGGTCTATAGTCTCTTGGGTTTCCTTCCCTTAGTACTTGCTTCAGAAAACCTGAAATTATGGTTTGTTCCCTATCCCTTTGAGCTGAGATGTAAATGTCCCCTGGCTGCACCAGTTTTACTAACCTGAAATGTCATTTCGATACACCCAGAAGCCATGCATTCAACTAAAAAGCATAAAGAAAGATAAGGCCACATATTTCTCCCTCCAGGAGAAAGATCCAGCGGGCAATAAGCACTGACTGCCAAACAGTATGATGGCAAAATGGCATTGTACAGCAACCTGTCCTTTAGTGTACTATCTCAGTCCAGTGCTGAAATTTCCCTCAATTTGTTTCAAAATAATTGAAAGAAACTGAGACCTTGTCGATCAGTAGGAAACTTACCACCAAGGGGTGGATTAGGGAGTATTGATGCAGTGTAGGAGGAGAGAGGACTGTTTGGTGAGGCCTGTTCTTTTAGAATATGAAATCCTGCCAGTCACAATTTTGCCAACTATGGTGCCTAAAATAAAATTTGTAAAAAATAAAAAATTCATTTTTTTCCCAGGTCACGGCCTGCTGCCATGATTGTATGCCACTAACACAGCCACACAATAAATCTTCATATCTCGAAGAGATATAGTGACATCCTAATACTGATCACATGTCCACACCACAGTTCACCCCTTGACGCCAGAATCACAAGGAGAAAGCAAAGCACAACTCCACCACACTCAGTGAGCAAGATGGGGCCCCTAATGACTCAGCCAGTAATATATAGCTGTCTAACTTCTCTGAAAAGGAAACATTATGGATGTTCAAGATCAATGAAACACAAAAGAATATGAGAACAGAAGTGCAAAAACTACAAGCAGAATACGCAAGATATAAAGAAATATTGTATGCCCCAAAGCAATAGAAATGAAGAGGAGAGCTGGTCTTTCCTAGGAATCTTGCCAGTTGCTGGTGGGGGGTGGGAGAGAGGCAGGGAGGAGGAAGTGAAGATTGTTCAAGGAGGGAACTCCTGTGTCAATGAGGGATGGAAGTTGTCTCACACTTGACTAGACTAGGTGTTGAAAGGAAGTCGAGTGATTTCTATTATATGTTATCAGTAACAGCACTGCAAACACAGTGCCTAAAGATTGAGACAGGTGAGGGAAAGAAAAAAAGAGCCTTCCAGGGATGGATAAATAATACAGAAATATAGTGACTAGGCATTTGCCATTCCACACCTACCTGGGTTCTTTCATGGCATCCCATAACCAAGAGTGATTCCTGAGTGCAAAGCTAGGAGTAATCCCTGAACATTGTGGGTTTGGCACAAAATCAAAAAGCCAAACAAAATTCTTGCCATAAGGATACAAAATCAATACCCAAAAAGTCGGTGGCTTTCCTATACACAAATAACGAAAGACAAGAAAGGGATATTAAGAAATCGATTCCATTCACAATTGTGCCACAGAAAATTAAATACCTAGGAATCAGCTTAACCAAGTGTGTAAAGGACCTATACAAAGAAAACTACAAGACACTGATTCAAGAAATAAAAGAGGACACGAGGAAATGGAAACACATTCCCTGCTCATGGATGGGGAGAATTAACATTGTCAAGATGGTAATACTCCCAGAGCTTTGTACAGATTCAATGCAGTTCCTATAAGGATTCCCATGACATTCTTTAAAGAAATTGACCAAACACTCCTGAAATTCGTATGGAACAATAATTCCCCACTGATAGCTAAAGCAATCCTTGGGAAGAAGAAGATGGGAGGCATCACCTTTCCTAACCTCAAACTGTACTACAAAGCAGCTGTAATTAAAACAGCCGTGGTACTGAAATAAAAACAGACCTGTGGACCTATGGAATAGAGTTGAGTATTCTGACACCCACCCTCAAAGACATGATCAGTTCATCTTTGATAAAGGTGCAAAGAGTCCAACTGGAGTAAGGAAAGCCTCTTCAACAAGTGCTGCTGGGAAAACTGGACAGCTACATGTTAAAAATTGCATTTGGACCTGTGTCTAATACCTTGCACAAAAATCAGATCAAAATGGATTAAAGATCTCAATATCAGACCTGAATCCATAAAGTACGTTGAAAAAAATATAGGAAAAACCCTCCATGACATTGAAGCTAAAGACATCTTCAAAGGTGAAACACCATCAACAAAGCAACTAGAAGAAAATATAAACATATGGGACTACATGAAACTAAAAGAGCTTCTGCACCTCGAAAGACACAGTGACCAAGATAGAAAGACAGTCCACAGAATGGGAAAGAATATTCACCCAATACCCATCTGATAAGGGGTTAATATCCAGGATATATCAGTCACAAGTACAGCTATATAAGAAAAAACAGCCAACCCCATTAGAAAATGGGGAGAAGAGATGAACAGAAACTTTGACAAGGAAGAAATTCGAATGGCCAAAGGCATATGAAAAAATGCTCATCATCTCTAATCATCAGAGAGATTCAAATCAAAACAACAATGAGATATCTTATCACCTCACACCACAGAGAATGGCCCATATCCAAAGGGTAAAAGCAACAAGTGCTGGAGTGGATGTGGGGAAAAGGGGACTCTCATACATTGTTGGTGGGAATGTCGACTTGTGCGACCTTTCTGGAAAACAATATGGACATTCCTCCAAAGACTAGAAATTGAGCTCCCTTTTGACCCAGCCATACCACTCCTGGGAATATACCCTGGAAAGCCAAAAACGTATAGCGGAAACACAGTCCGCACTTTTATTTTCATAGCAGCACTATTCACAATAGCCAGAACCTGGAAACAACCAGTATGCCCGAGAACTGATGACTGGATAAAGAAAGTGTGGTGCATCTACACAATGGAATACTATGCAGCTGTCAGGAAAAAATGAAGTTATGAAATTTGCCTATAAATGGATGGATATGGAAAGAATCATGTTGAGTGAAATTAGTCAGAAGGAAAGAGAGAGATATAGAATGACTGCATTTATTTGCATGACATAAATATATTAGGTGATCTTACCAAAAAATGGTAATTACCACAAGGATGTGGGAGTAGAGGTTAGGTAAGATAGAGAAGGGAACATGTGTGAATAAATGTCAAAAGGTCTGATACCAACATAGAACTGAGCATTAAATACAGGCAAAAAAATGCAAATGATGGCTTCTAAGTGTATGTAGTGCAACCCACAATGTGTAGGAGAAGAAAGAGAGAGAGAGGGAGAGAGATAGGAGATAAAGAACCTGCCGTTTAGGCAGGCCGTGGGAGGGGAGGGAATTGGGGACATGGGCAGTGGGGAGATGGGCACTGGTGGAGGGCGGGGTGCTGGAACACCATGTGACCGAAACCTCCAAATGTGAACAACGTTCTAATTGTATATCTCACGGTGGTATAATAAAATATTTTTTAAAAAATTCCTGCCACAGAGGCTGGCTAGGGGACAGGAGGAAACTGGAAACACTAGTGGAAGGAAGTTGACACTGGTGAAGGAATTGATGCTGGAAGATGATATCACTAAAAGTAACACATGAATAGACTTTTAAGTTTGTAATTCATGGTGATTCAATTAAAATATTTTTAAGTTGTTTTGAAAAATCTTTGTGTTAAATTTCCTATCTGTGCACTGTAGATGAGAAAATTCTTACTTCCATGTCAAAATCTATTCACTGCATTTTTGAATTAGCATTTATAATTTCAATTAATTTTGAGATATGTGTATTTGTGTAAGTATACATATATAGAATGAATTTTGTGATATAAGTATGAATAAATAAGTTTCAAGAAATGCATGTACGTATATACTTACATATAATGATATATATAAATGCATGCATATGTTTCACATATACATGTAATAAAATATTATATATGTGTGTTTCAATTTTTCTGTAACATATTATGACTAAAATAAGACTAATGGAAATGTAGTTTCGAATAATTTTTTTTAATTTTTACCTGATTTTATGAGTTATATTAAAACATTTTTGAGATCTTAAATACTTATAACTAGTCAAATATCAGATAAAGTCACTGAGATGGAACTTGATAGATTTTCAAGTGGTTAAAGCAACTGCCTTATATGCAGCTAACTCTGAGTAGATCCCCAGGACAATACAATTCCCCCCTGAATGCCACTACAATCAGCCCTGAGCTCAGCCAGGCTTAGCCAAATAATGAAAAAGAACCAGTGTCCCCTCGATATTGCTCTACCATCAAATCACAAAGTACTCCCATTTTTCTTGCAATGTGAAAAACATTACTCATCATTTAGCTGTACTCTTGTTTCTCAGGTTTCCCTTCTTTAAACTCTTATTTCCTTAGCTCCTTTAATTCCTGTACAAAGCCATCCTCAATGAAGAGATTAGAACAATAGTCTATTCTCTTTGATGTGGGACACTCTTTTGCGCCTTCCTTTTTACTTTTAATCAAGTTCCAGACAGTCAACTGCCACTTCTATCACTTCAATGACCTGTTATATGCTTGCATCACTTAAAAGAGCTCTAGGTCCTTTTAGGGCATTGTCTAGTGATATTATTTAATAATATTGGTACATGTCTATAGAAACAGTGATTAACTATGATTGTACCCAGATAACAAATCAGTATATATGCTAATTATTAAAATATATCACCTGAGTTGATACATGTGACTTTCACCTCAGTGACAAATGTAATTTAAAGGATTCTAGTTTCCTTTAGGTATTTTTGAACCATACCCTATGGTGCCTAGTGCTTACTCCTGGCTGTAGGTAATTCTGTACAGTGGTTAGGCTGCTGGAGATCAAACTACTGTCACACAAGACAAGTTTCATACTTCAAAGGCAGAATAATGAAAGACCTGCTCCACACATCTGAATTGAGTGGGGGACGTTGGGATACTGCAGAGAGGGAGACTGGTATATTGGAGTGAGGGTACAAGGACGTGGTGCTGGAATAATATTAGATACATGCCATGGTATCATATATTCATAGGCTAATATACTGATACCCCATTGTCAAATGCTGTCTTAAATTCTAATCACTCTTCTAACGTCTCATTTTATGCAGTAGAATTGTGTTGTGATTCTTCAATTAACTTCATGCACTAATTAAATTACTAAGGGCAAGACTCTCCGGTGCAATGACATTTTTTAAGTAAATCGATGTTCCCAAATATATTCTCTTGCTTTCTAGCTGAACCGCTATTCTAGATAACTGGAACCATTTCTCAATTCTTGTCTTTGTCTTCTTATTGCCACTCCTCTAATCCATTCTCCACACAGCAGTCACTGTGAAATTGTACCACACAAATCAGATTATATATATATATTTTTTTTCTTTTAAAAACACCGTGCAGCTTCCCAGATATAAAAGAATTTCAGGTTCTTCCAGAGCTTCAAAGCTGTACAATAAGTCCCAGCCTCGTTTGCCCACAAAAGGAACACTCTGTCTCTCATACACTAATCAGTCTGTGGTATTCTCACACATACACAAATGTTCATTT